>JAQIWS010000388.1:0-23973 GCA_034696085.1 Stigmatogaster subterranea | reverse complement strand
TTCGTTAGTTTATTATGCGAAATAGGTAATTTACTCGGCATAACATTAGGGCTGTCCGTTTTATCTTTTCTACAAATCGTATTTGTCAATGTCAACGCGATTACTAAATATTGTCCAAATGTTTGTTATTTTTTTCCTTACCATCATCTTACACACCTGGATGGATTTTTTTAAAAATTTAAAAAGGTCGGATTTTGATTTTTTGACCTCTTCTCGTTATTCTAAAAACTATTACTCGTACGTAATTACTGTGATTCAGATTAAACACAAAAAATTTACTAAACCTTTGCAAAACAATTCTTTAGAGGTAAATCCTGAATTAATATAACCTAAAACACTTGTGAATCCACCCACTCGATAACAAATAACAACAATGTGTGACGTTTATTATTCACTGTAACAATTTTTCGTTCACTAGCATTTCAAAGTAGTGTACAATTAAGTAGCACATTGTGTTGAAATTCTCGTACTCCAAGTGCGCAATTGTTACTGACGGTGCACAAATTGTTCACTAACGTCAACATTATAAATGTCCCCATGTTATGTAGTTGGTTACCATCAATCCTTACTTTTGTGTAATACTGTATGTAACGTTAAAATCGTGTAACGTTCACCAATCAGAATTAAAAAAACACTACTAAAATAATTTTTCACTGCCATCTCAATCGCCAAAAAAATAAATGTATTAAATTAAACGCTCGTCAATAAATATTGTACGGATATCTTTTCGTTTTGGCTTCGTAAACAGAAAACAGATATTAATTTTTTTTTATCTTGCCAGCAATTCTCACTACAATAGTCACTATTGAATTTGTTTTTCTATCCCTAATACTTGATTTAGATTATTATTAACGAAACTTAACTCGCGGAGATATTTGAGCAAATTGTAAACTGCTGCACCATCACGATCGTCATTTTAACTTAATAAAATAAACCTACCATTTCGCCGGCTTCGTGGTTTTTTTCGGTGATCGGTGCTCCAAAATTCCTCGGAATTAACGCCAATTCTCCATCCGGGGATTAAAAATACGCCCGTACCAACGAGACCAAGACGCTGGGAATGAGTGGAATTGATCCGGTTTTCGTGGTCTGAAAACAATAAACAAGATTAATTTATTACTTAGCTTGTCTTGGAAATAAAAATTTCAGGTTAGAAAATCAAAATAAATCACATTTTAAGAAAGAAACAATATTGCAAGAAACAAGAAAATATTGCAAAGTAGTATGTAGTAATACCATTCTATTCAATCGCAAATAAACTGCGTAAAAATAAATAAGTGCAATTTGATTTAAAACAATTGACTTGATTTCTATTATCTATTTCACGTTTCAATGTTGACGTGTTTTGAGCAAACGACTGTAGAATACAAGGAGGCAGAATAAGTCGTTTTTTGTTTAAAAAGTCTTGAATCAAATAAAATAACCTTTTCTCCAACTATGTCGTCCTGCAATTGATGTACTTCCCCGTCTTTTTATTCTCGTGTCCTCACTGCGAAAAGAAAAATAATTTTCGATTTAACCTATTTAACAGAAGCAAATATGAAAAATTAACTAAATTTATCATTACCATTTCTTCTAGACGTCGTCCTGCAATTGAGGTGATGTAATGTCGTCACCGTTTTCTTATTTACTTAACCTCACTGCAAAAAGAAAAAAAATGATTTTCGATTTCAACTTACCAACAAAAAATAATAAAATATGCAAAATTAAGTAAATTTACCACTTCTTCAAGGTGTCATCCTGCAATTGATGTGAATCAATGTCTCACCATCTTTTTATTCTCGTCCCTACACTGCAAAAAAAAAAAAAAAATCGATTTAACCTTTTTAAAAACAAAGTAATTCAAAATTAACTAAATTTACCATGTCTCCAGGGTGTCGTCCTTCAATTGAAGTGGCATTCTAGTACTGTACTCCTCGTCGGTAACGATGACTTCAATCCGGTTTTTGCATCATTTTCTGAAATATTTATAAAACAAAGTATTGAAATAAGCACAATAATAAAATTTTATCAAACTGTAGGTATTACCTATTTTTAAAATGTGGCATTCTAGGTTGCTCCTGCTCGTACCCCTTGTCGATAACGATGTGTTCAATCCTGTTTTTGCCGCATTTTCTGAAATTTTTAGAAAAAAGTTAGTGCTGTTTTCGTTTTAAAGTAAATTAATTATTGCCTTTTACCTTTACCAAGAATTGGATTCCAGTAAAGTGCCAGGATGACCCAAAGTCATTGCTTACTGAAAAATAAATGCGACTGTTTACTTTAACCATTTTATTTCAACACCTCATTTATTAAACTATTACCTATTTCTATTTACTGTGGAATAACAGCATGTCATCTTGACACCAAATCTTCCAAGTGTTGGCTAAAAAAATTTTGTATTTATAACTACTTGGTTATAACTGACGTTCTTCTTTGGTATTGGCATTCTGTCGTAGAAAACTTCGTAAGTTGATCCAAAGTTGATTACTAACAAATAAATCAAAATAGTTATTTATTATGCATATGTGGAAATAAATTGATTATTACCTTATCTTTAAATCTCGTCAAACGACTTCAATAATCTCTCGTATTGAAACGGACCCGCGAGAAAACCTGCAACATTTAAAACAAAATTCGAATTTAACAAAATTTACATGATCATGAAAATTCTTCCTACAAATTTCGCCAAAAATTTCCAGGATAAACAAACTTCACCTATTTTCCTGATCTCCGGTACTTATAGTGATTAAATATTTTCCTGACTTCGACTTGCATCCTAGGAAAAAAAAGAAAAAATTTATTTTCGATTTAACAATTTTCAAAAAAATTCAAAATTAACTAAATTTACCTTTTCTTCAAAGCTGTCGTCTGGCACTTGAAGTGATATAATCTCTTCACCGTCTTCGTACTCTCTTCTCACTTCGAAAAGAAAAAAACGAATCTCGATTACACGTCTAAAAAAAACAAAAAATCCAAAATTAACTATACTTACAATTTCTTCAAGGCGTCATCTTGAAATTGAAGTGGTCAAATATCTTCACCGTATTCTTATTTTCCTGTTCTCCCCACTGCGAAAAAAAAAACAACTATTTTTGATTTCACCTTTTTTTTAAATAATAAAATATGCAAAATTAACAAAAATTACCAATTCTTGCAATTGAAGTGGTCAAATATCTTCACCGTCTTCTTATTCTCGTCCTCTCACTGCAAAAGAAAAATAATTTTTGACTTAACCTTTCTAAAAACAGATGAATTGAATATTAACTAAATTTACCTTTCTTTCAAGATGTCATCCTGCAATTCATGTCAATTAATGTCTCACCATCTTCTTAGTCTCGTGACCTCACTTGGAAAAGAAAAGAAATAACTCCCGATTTCAAAACAAAAAAATTCAAAATTAACTAAATTTACCATTTCTCCAAGATGTCGCCATGCAATTGAAGTTATCAAATGTCTCACCATTTTCTTATTTTACTGCAATTGACGTGGCATTCTAAAAGTCCTCGTCGGTAACGATGTCTTCAATCCGGTTTTTGCCAAATTTTCTGAAATATTTATAAACACAATGTATTAAAATAAGCACAGAAATAAAATTTTATCAAACTATTACATGTTACCTATTTTTAAAATGTGGCACGCTTTTGGGCGTTAACATCAAAGGCGAGTAACCTACTCCGTATATTCCCTAACTCATTAGTTGGTCTGTAAAAAATTCTTAAATTTACCTAGTTAATACATATGGAAGAAAAAAAATTTACCCAAAGGAAATATTAGTATGCCTGAATACGCGCCTAGGCGTTTACATCAAAGGCGTGCTAAATTAAATTCCCTAACACATTAGTAACTAAAAAATTACTCTAAAAAATATTAGTTTATAATTTTAAGCCTGAATACGCGTTTAGGCGTTTACATCGAAGGCATGCTGAATTAAATTCCCTAACACATTAATAAGTTTATACAAAAAATTATCCTAAAATTACTAAAAACTAGAAAATCTGTAAGAAAAAAAATTTACACCGAAAAAAATTAGTATACCTGAATACGCGCCTAGGCGTTTACATCTAAGGCGTGCTAAATTAAATTCCCAAATACATTAGTAACTAAAAAAATTACTCTACAAAATATTAGTAAACAATTTTAAGCCTGAACACGCGCCTAGGCGTTTACAGCAAAGGCGTGTTAAATTAATTTTCCCAACAAATTTGTAAGTCAGTACAAAAAATTATCCCACAATTACCTAACCTTAGTAAATCTGTAAGAAAAAAAATTACCCCCAAAATTTAAATATGCCTGAATACGCGCCTAGGCGTTAACATCAAAGGCATGCTAAATTAAATTCCCTAACACATTATTAAGTCTGTAAAATACTTACCCTAGAATTACCTAAAGTTAGTAAATCCATCACAAAAAATATTTACCCTAAAAAAAATAAAGAATTCTTGTCCGTCGTATTTTAAGTCATTTTTCCTAAATTTTTGCCAATTGTTACTTGCAACATCATAAATAAATTGTGCGTAAATAATAATCAACATTGGGGGAAAATACTACGATTTACCAAATATTGGCATTCTTACTTATTAGCACTGAGTAAGCTTTAACCACAACTTCGGTTTTTCGTCATAATTGTTAATAACGAAAAAACATTAAAAACGCTCACTGTTCACGCTTCACGAAAAGTCGATCAAAGACAGGTCCGTTTAAATTCCAACAAAGTTTACAACCGCAACTCGTGGATAATTAGACGCAATTTTCCCGCGTGAAAAACTAAAAAAAAGAAAAAAGAAAACATTACAATAAAATCATTAATAACAAAAATTCGAAACCAAAATATTAGTGACACGCCTGTAATACGATTATTCGTCGCAAAATGTATATTCTGAACCGTTAGTTGTAATTTTACGAGAATATTAAAATAAAACCAACAAATTTTCAAAATGTGGAATTATTTTTTTACCGCACGCATAGAATTTAATTTTTAGATACAGGTACGTATGAATTTTTAAACGATTAAACCAACGCGTACCTACTTTTTTCCCAGAAAATTCCTGCGATGGATCAACACGTTTTCTCACGACATTTCGTAACGCTTTGCTCGAAAGATGATTCTGGTCGAGAAAATTTTAAATTTGGCTTAATTTACACTTTATTTAAATATTGTACAATAAGCCACTGTCTGAAAACTAAAAGGGTCAGATTAAAATAATGACCGCTATTCTGTTAGATTAGAAACACATAATTTGTTACCTTGTTTGGTGAACACAAGCAAGAGCATTGCCTTTATCGCATGACGGCTGCTGCGTCCCTATCGACAATTTCAATTACAACAATTTCCTAAAAACAACAAAATGAGTGATAAATTGTTTTTCAAAATTCAAAACAAGGTAATAAAAAACTTACCTATAACACGCAAATATTTTTAAAACAGTGTTTTCTCAAACAGGCATCAATGGGAATGACTCAGTATATACACGAATAAACACCATCATTTACTATCCCCTCACGCCGTCTGTCCATCCATCGTTGTTCCCCAAGTTAAACCCCCTCCCGCCGTCTGCCCAAAATCTAAATTCCATCCATCGTTGTTCCCCAAGTTAAACCCCCTCCCGCCGTCTGCCCAAAATCTAAAATCCATCCATCGTTGTTCCCGAGTTAAACCCCCTCCCGCCGTCTGCCCAAAAATCTAAATTCCATCCATCTTTGTTCCCCAAAAGTATAAATAGTATGCTCTCACGCCTCTCCAAAAACCTAAACTCCATCATTTACACTACCCACTTCCCAAATTTAAATTATAGCCACACGATAATTTAACATAACGCGTGATGAAACTGTTCGAGTAGTTTGAAGTCAATGAAATTTCGGGTAAATAAAAAAATCTGTAAATATAAAAAGAATTTATTATTTCATGTTTTCTATTTAAATAAAAACTAAAAAAATAAAACCCTCCAGCAATAAACGCGGCTCTTAAAACTACAATATATTTAATACACTTTGATACAAAATCCTAAATTAACTTTACATTCAGCATAAATTAAAAGTATTTTGTTTCTCATCATTTGAATTTTCTCAAGTAAGTCTAGAGAATATTGCTTACGGTTCTCTTAAAATTTTGCGAATGACGTAATTTACGACCTCCATTCTGATTTTGCAATTTTTCTTTTTATCATTAAATTTAACCCTTTTATCATTGATATTAACTCATAATTTGCATCGCATGTTGTCGTAGAGATTTTAAATGATTTTAGATTTTTGGAAACTTTGAATTACCAAAAAATTTTGTAAAATGCTATGTTCAATTTTTGTGATAAATTATTTGCAAATTTTGTTTTAAATTACTTACTCAGTTATACAACATCAATTAAGGGAGAATTCTTTCGAAAACTGATGTTTAAAACTCCTTTTACTCGCAAAATCTTCACTTCGGAGGGCTGGTTTACTCTGAAGCGAAAACTCATCGCAGAATAGGCCTATTCTGTAATTAAAACCTGCTTAAGTAAACAAATATCGAGTGGTTTTGTATGGAAACATTCAATCCCCAGATTTCTCGCGATTATTGTAAATAACGTAAAACCAAAAGATCGCTTACCGATCGGGATTCACGAAAATTGAAGCAAAACGTCAAATAAATACGTGCAAACACGCGGATGGAGATAATGTTGCATCCATCGCAGCCATATTGAATCTGTAATACGGATGTTTGTTAATAGATGGCGATAAGAGTAATTACAAGTTACAAGTGACACCAACTGACTTCTCTGAGTCAAGTTATGAGAAAAAATTAATTTACGTTTGACTATTTATTTACTTTGCGGATATTTATAAATTAAAGGTAATTATTTTTTTCCTAATAACCGAAAAAATTTTCATTTTCCTTGGATTCGAAATTTAATACTTCTCGTACTTTGAGTGAGGGTAAATGAAAATTTCAATTCTGTATTAAAATGTAAAAATACTACAATTGATAAAAGTACAATACAGTAAAATTCACCGAGTATCTACGGAACGCAAAATATTACTTTAAAAGTTCTGATAAAAAATAGTTGAGATTAAATAAACCACCGACCAGAAATTTCTACTCTTCTTACGTTATAATTTACACCATACCTAACAAAATTCGCAAACCACAAAGCAGGCTTTCAAAACCTGATATGAAAACTTCTGACGGAAAAATTTAATCTTAATTCTTTAATTCGTACTGCGAATAAAAATTCTAACAACTGCCAACAACCAATTTAACTAACAGAAATATTAATTATTTTGTATTAAAATAGCTTACTTCGCTCTAAGTCGAAAAAGGTAAGAAAAATTAATTTTTATTAAAAATAAGCCTACCTTTTCGCTGGCTTCGTGGCTTTTCCGGTGATCAGTGGCCTACAATTCCACGGGAAAAACGCACCATAATTCGGGAGCAAAAAGAGTACGTCCGTACCAAGAAGACAAGTTAGAGTGATTACAATTGATCCGTCATTCGTGATCTGAAAACAATAAACAAAATAAGATTTAATTTGAAATATATTTTTTTTTGTAATTCACTATCCAATACAGCAACATCATTTTTCAACAATCGTAATTTTTTGATGCACTTGAAGAAAAATGACATTTTCTAATTTATTTTATGTACATAAAATTATCAAGAAATCTGATGCAATTTGCCTGGTACTACAGTGTATTAGAAAAAAGTTTTCAAATTTGTAATAAGCAAAAAAATACAAAATCTATGAACGTAAAACGATTATTTTCCCTAGAATTCGCAAAACTAACAATTTCAATTTTGAAAAATAAATCGCGGACAAAATATCAAATTATAGTTATTACACGCGCGGTACAAAATATCAAATTATAGTTATTACGCGAGCTATGTGCAAAAAAAATCAATCTTTCTTTTTATTACACAGCTTGTTTACAACGACTGTCATTTATTAGTAATTGTACCTGCAACACGAAACGAAAAAAAAGCGAGTAACGCTAATGAAATAATAAAATAGATTGTACGTAATTTGACTTGCAGTTTTATATATATATATATATATATATATACTGACATTTCTTTTTTCTTGGTTACTTTTCTCGGAATAATCAATCAGTAATTTAAACTAAATTTTGTCCTCCGTAATTTCTTCAGTTGTCAGCAACAAGTCACTCGCTATGTTACGTCTGCACTCGCTGTTTTACACAGTGAACGATTCCCAGATCGGACCATTCAGTATATTCACCATATTTTTTGACACCTACTCGACAAGCTAGGTAAGCAAAATTAACTGTCCTACAAGTTCGCGATCTGTTTCATTGTTAATACAACCATAAATTTTTAGCGGAAATTAGATTGATTTTATGTTGTAAAAACGTACGGTGGTTTGTTTTCAAATTTTAAATAATAATTTGCGCAGCTTTATATTGTAGTTCAATACAGACGCTTTATCGGGAATCAATGCCTATGTTACTAAGAGAGCTAACAACTACTATTACAAAAAAACTTGGTATTCACTGAAGGCACAAAACAATTACTAATCTATTTCAAACGTAAAAGCCGAAAATATCTTATCAATGACTACGAGCTCTCAAAAATACGAAATTCATCAAAATCTAAAAATTCGAATGCCGGAGATTACGACTACGAATTTTTGGACTTTTGAAAATAACAAAATTTGCTTTTTTAATTCTTCTTTAAATTTAAATTTTAAAAGTACTGCCCGAAAATCCCGGAAATCCGACAACAAAAAATGACCGAATCCCCACGTAGTTCGGATTTTCGGACATTGACTAAGTTAAAAACAAAAATTTAAAATTTAAACTTGAAAGTAAAAAGCTAAGAGTGACGTGTATTTCATGTAACGCAGCTTATTCAACGATCCGAACCAAAAAAAAAGTAATTTGCTTCTTTCTTGGTCTGATTTATAAGTCCAGATTACTGTAGTATAATTAATCTTAACTAACAACGGAAAAAAATTAAAAACATTTCCACACAGACTAAATACCAAATTTTTTCTGCCAATAAGCAAGTGAGGACACATTTTTATTATTCATTACGCAAGTTGTAACGTGAAGATTTTCAAAGTCATTAAATCATTTTGTATTGCCGTGCGGATATTAAACTTTTAACCCGCAATAAAACAGTTTTAAAGATTACCTAAAAAGCTACAAAATGTTATTTAAAAAACTCGATTTCGATTAAAAACGTAAAACAATGTCAAAATAACGTCAAAATAACGTCACTCACTTAATAACCTTCACGTGCTTCACGTTGTTTTTTTTGCCAAAAACTAACAAACAATTTTTTTCACTCAGAGGTAACGAGAAAGTTTTCAGATTGATGAAATCAATATTTGACATAGCGGTTAAATATGCAACACGCAAGCAAAAAGTGTGTTTCTCGAGAAAATAAACCACGGACAAAAGAAATCAATCTATTTTTATTAAGCGGAACAGTCATAACAACTGTAATTTAGTAGTAATGGAAATCGAAACTCAGAAAACGGTGCACAACGCTAATGGAATAACCAAAATAACCAAAATAATTGAATACAGTATGGTTTTAAAAAGAAATAACGAAATAGTCGACTGTCGATTACATTTTCTGGGAAAGATAAGTAACTTAAACTTGTAACAAACTCGTGGTCGCTGCAGTTTTAAGGCACGGCATATGCTACTGTGACTTCGCAATTATTTCATTTTAAAAGTTCTAACAAGTTTGAGTAAACACCAGGTACGCAAAGACAATTTAGCACTCTCCCGCGCAACTTGAAATCCACTAAACAGACGACGATCGATCGAGCTGTATAATACTCTATGTAATTTATTTATTTATTATTCAATGTGCTCGATGCAAAAAACAAAGAGCAAACTCAGAGGTACATCAACAGTTTTCATTTAAGAAATAAGCCAAAAATGTGATAAATTGTAAAAGTTTCACAATATTGTTCTTAACGCACAAAGTTATATTGCATGGACATCGCGCAGGATTTCTATTATATCCAGACGAGTTGCATTTAATTACCTTTGTGTTGCACTGTTATTTGTTACACAATTACGCCGCAGTTAATTATTGTCTAAGATATTCGCAGGAAATTGAATCAATCTTCGAAAATAATTAGGTACGGAGTATTTGCCAACTATTAATGCTGTGAAAAGTCACGAAATTAATATTGTATATTGGTATGCTTTTTTATCACACTAAAAATCAGCCGTTTTGTTCGCTCGTCTCTAACAATAAAATAACTTTTAGTACCGTACCATAATGACGACAATGCTACCTCGAGTCGGACAAAACAATTTTATTCTGAAAAAGCTAATACGACATATTGTGGAGAATCGGTTGTCGCAACTTCGACAGCGGGACGTTACGCATGTTGAAAAATTTTTTCACCACCGTCTGAATATTACCAATAAATTATTCCGTTTTATTTGGCTGGTTATCGGAATATCGTGTATTTTGACGTGCATCTATCAGGTTTACGACAGGATTGACTATTACACGTCGAGTCCCGTGCGCACTGATGTTGAAGCAAATACTGAACCCATCATCATGCCGTCGTTTGCGTTGGACAACACGTATACAGAATCAATGAAACCGTATTGGGAAAAAATTACAAATAAAGGTTACTACAAATGCTTGATATATGTAGCTCAAATTGCATTTTACCCGAATCAACAATACCCGCTAAATTTCTCCAAATTCTGGGCAGCAACTAAAATTATGCCAATTGTGAAAAGAATTACAGTCGTCGATGTAAGCGACATAAAATATAATTTACAGCAAAGCGCACGCTTAATTTTTCAAATTTTCTAGGATAAAAATGTTCAAGCTAATGTGAGTATTAATTCTGATGGTGCCGACTTTAAGTCTGAACAGCAGTCAATAATACAATGGTACGAAAAAAACATACTGAGAAGTTCAATAACCGTCATCAACCTGAGTAATATTCCGTTTACCACAGTATTAATCATCAGTACTCCGTAATAATACAAAAATATTACTTTTAGAGAAGAAAATAAATATAGGAACGGCTATTCAAGTGCAATTACAGTCCTCCGGATACTGTGAAACACCGGAGATTGTAGTACGTGTTAAGCAATGCGCGCAATTGTTCTGTTTCGTTAGGGATATACAGCGCTCCATTTGATTTTAGTAAGCCGTGTTTAATTAGAAAATTAAAATTAGCTGAAACACGCGAATTACGAGTTAGTCGATCAATATGGTAATTGGCTTATTATCCCCAACAAAAACAGACTTCAAATTTTCCTTTACTGCTATTCCTAACAAATAAATAATAAAAATCTTGATCTTTGAATAGTTTTCAATCGACAGTGTTCTTCCGTTCAACAACGTTTTCCGCCTGCCAGCTAACTGTATAGCACTTCTAACATACGCAGTTAAATCTGTGTGTATGAACAGCAATTAAAATTTTACGTGATATTATTATGAATTTTTGTCTACTTTTCTACAGTACAAATTTCTAAACGTTCGAAAATCACCGTGTGAGTCAAGTAATACCGCTAGACAACGATGCGTAGATAATTGCCTTACAAATGAATTTAACAAGTTGGATTGTAGGTAACGAATCACTTACCGTCTTTTCGCGCATATAACGCACCCACGTATAACGCGCGTAAATTTTTGTTCGATGAGTTTGTACAACACTGAACTGTTTGCGGGAAATTTACTGTTTGAATGATCCTCATACAGCTACAACGTCATTTAGATTTTAAATGAAGCGATCGACATATAAATTCACGTTAATATTGCGCTAAACAGAAATCACGTGATGTCGTAGAATGTCGGATTATTAAACTCTACCCACATCGAAGTTTTCTAACTTTCTCGCATTGTTTATTATATTAGATTTTCACCGTATTTGTAAAAGACTGGTATCGTAGGCAACATACTAAGACCTTTTTTTTAATACTGCGTTAGGTTACCGTATATGCCTAGCGCCGTGAAGACGATTGATTGCAGCGAGTTGACCAATTCATCCGTACCATCACGAGTTTATTATTCATCGTCAAATACCATAGCGACTATTTCACCTACACTACATTGTTCTTGCGTAAAATCTTGTATCGAAACAAAGCTATTCCTGCAAAGTGACAATAGCGTACATAAATACGCAAATAATTTTACTTTAACATTTAAAAGTAGAGAATTAACAACGATGGAAATAACAGAAAAATATGGATACGATATCACTAGTCTGCTAGTCGACATTGCGGGAACACTGTGTCTTTTCTTGGGATTATCTCTGCTGTCGATTTTCAAATTATTAAAATGCTCCGAATCTCAAAAGCCACAAAAACCAAACAAAAAATACGAAAAATGCAAGGTCGTTATTAACAATGAATTGCGCAAAATATTGCAAAAACGAATTCACATCGAAATCAGTTCACGTGGGAAAAACAAACACAAAATTATTTTCGTTACACTTTTGCTTGTGCAATTAATTATCGTCATCGTTCTTCAAATACAATTTTACGCTGGCGATCCAACAAAAATAATAATTAATCTTACAGAAAACGATATTATTCAACTACCCGATTTAATTGCGTGTGGTCAGGGGAGTGAAATTGCGAGTATTATGAAAAAAGTCGCAAAGTCTAGGTCAACCGATGAGTGTGATCTACATTTCCTCGATCTAATCGACGGAGAATTTAAGTTAAATACTTCAGTAATTGAGTACTTGTGGAAGATGCAACAGTTACAAAGCACGGTAAATTTCATTTTATAATGTTCATTTAATAATGTTCTCTGTGCAGATAAAATAAGAATTCGTGTAATACGCAGGATTTACCGACAAACCGACTACGCGCAAATATTATAAAAATGTATTCGGGAACATGCACGAGGCTGGAATTTGGTAACGTTAAATTAGGGGCAATCTTCAAACTGTCAGAGTATCAGGACAATTTAAAAAATTAAAACCAGTTTGAATTTAATTTATTAGACCCTGAACCCTTTGTTGGTACTGCCAGTTTTTACCAGCTTCAGTTTAAGATTGTTGGAAATGAAAAATGCGCAAAAAATCTATTTCAGGCAAGTACCGTTAATAATTAATGCACACATAGCCGCAGAAATTATTTCAAAATATAAAAATACCAAACCACAGCAGTATACTTAGACAATAATTACTTGTATGTTCAATTGCGCAATAACAATTATATTACTATAAATTTGTCGGCTGTAATATTTGAGCCTTGTGTTCCGTTTGAAATATCTATTTATTTGTCCATTTTTTACGAGGTTTTTCTTTGAAAAATTTACGTTTCACGCATATTCCCATCCGCTTGGGGTTTTGCAATAAGATGAGATATAAATTAAACTATTAAAAAGTAACTCATTCCCTTGCGATTACACGAAGTAGAGATTTATTAATTCAGTACGGTAACTTTGCATAAAACATATTCTTTTTTGTTATATATTCAGATGTACGTCTTGCTCCCACAAAATAACTATCACTTCGCGATTCCAAATCAGCTAGCAATATACGCTGGAACAAGAAACAGTATAAACATCGAATCGACAGCTTTACAACGCCGAAATACCACGGCACGACCCTGCGTAAATTTCAAGGATTTTAAAGATTGCAAATTGAAATGCTACACGAATAAAATGTTCCATCACCTACCGTGCAGGTAATAAAAACATAAACAACAACGAGTTAGCCACATCCGAGACATTTGTCCTTATAATGTGTCACCATTAAGCACTTAATTATATGGACACTTTCATTACGTAACATTAACGATTACTAACAATATCCGTATAAATAATATTGTTCACTTTGCCACTTTGATAATAGTGCGTGTAAAGTAGGTTAAATTATTTATATGTACAGTATATAGCGAGTAAATAATTAATACTGTACTCTTTTAGCTTTATGTGAAGAAGATAGGTAAAACGTAGAGTAGAAAAACCGAATGAAATGTAATATCTAGAATTTAAGAGATTGAAGATCAAAACTGAGCGTCAATACGCAAATTAATGCAAAAATAAATAAATAACCGTAAAATACGGTGGCTTATAGGGATAAAACACCCGAAAGTCTAAATACCTATAACGCACAAAACGACGATAATTTAATACTGCTACCCATTACCGTTACCCGAGTATTTGCACGGAAGCTATTCACATAGCTTATTTTACGTGACCACATGTTTTGTAAGTGAATAGTAAAAAAATTGTTGTGTTAACTGCTCATCTCAGCAATTAAATAAATGAGATTGTTAGTAAAATACACACAATCAGAAGTATTTCGGTTAGTCTATTTTAAAGGCGTGTTCTCATTAGGTAAGGGTAAACTGGGCGTCGTCAAAGCTCAAATGAACTATTTTTTGTACGGATATTAATATAAATTGTTAAAAGTTAATTCATTTAATACTACCTGAAAATTTTATTGTCGGATAAATTTTTGTTCCCGAATACAGTCGACAAATACAGTTATTTATACACAATTTATATTTTTATCGTTGATAAAGATTGCCATTTATGGACAATCTACTCGAGCCACATTGCCCGAATTCAAGATCGGCTAAAGCTTCGCTGAAAGCCTATTTAAAAATTATTTTACAAAGCGACATTGAAAAAGATTGTAATTGTTTTCGTCCTTGTCGACAATTGATTTATAAATTCAACTGGCTAAATCAACGCCTAAATTCGGAGGGTCCCTTCCGTGTTCGTGTAAATATCTGGATGGCATCCAACATAATCGAAAACATCGTCGAATTACCAGCCTTTAGCCTCGTTAGTTTATTATGTGAAATAGGTAATTTACTCGGCGTAACATTAGGGCTGTCCGTTTTATCGTTTCTTCAAATCGTATTTGCCAATGTCAACGCGATTACTAAATATTGTCCAAATATGTGTTATTTTTTTCCTTACCACCTCACACACCTCGGTGGATGTAAAAAATTATTTAAAAATTTCAAATTTTGATTTTGTGAGCTTGATTCTTTATTCTAAAAAAATGCTAACGTCTTTATTGTTTACCAAAAGCTATCAACACAATATTTCAGAGTAAATACGCTGAATCAATAAATCCTAAAGCAATTGTGAACCCGAGCACTGTCATTTAAAATTTAGATTTTAAACTAGATTTTTATCATTAGAAAATCTGAAATTTTTTTTCACGGTTCTCTAAGTTCTAATGTCAATAACAAACAATATCATTGTACGACATTTATTACCTATTTTGACCAATATTGGTTCACTAGCATATTAAAGTAGTGTGATACATTACATTAAAATTCATGTATTTCTTGCACGTAATTGATAATGACCATGAACAAATTGTTCACCAATATCAATACTGTAACTGTAATTACCACACAAGCACAACAATTTATATCCGCATGCTCATGTAACCAATGTAACGTTAAAATCGAGACAAATGCATTCTTTAGATCAAACACGGTGGAAATCACTTAAAATAAATTTTCTCTAATACCACAATTGCCAAAACAATAAATGTACCGAATTAAATTTAATGTTCAATAAATTTTGCAGTGATATTAATTATGTTTTTGTCTTACTGACAATTTTCTCTGCAGCATACATCACTGAATTAGTTTTTGTACCCCAACGAATTAGTTATTACATTTCAAGCTCAAAGCGCAATGATTTTGGCGTAACCAATTTAACTAACAAAAATATTAATTATTTTGTATTAAAATAGCTTACTTCGCTCGAAATCAAAAAAGGTGAGAAAAATTAATTTTAGTAAAAAATAAGCCTACCTTTTCGCTGGCTTCGTGGCTTTTCCGATGATCGGTGGCCTCTAATTCCACGAGAAAAAGCACCATACAAGTAATTCAGGAGCAAAAAGAGTACGTCCGTACCAAGAAGACAAGTTAGAGTGGTTACAGTTGGTCCGTCATTCGTAATCTGAAAACAATAAACAAAATAAAATTTAATTTGAAATATATTTTTTTGGTAATTCAGTACCCAATCCAACAACATCAATTTAAAATTATTGTAATTTTTTGATGCACTTGAGGAAAAATGACAACTCTTAATTTATTGTACGAACATAAAATTATCAAGAAATCTGATGCTGTTTGCCTGGTACTATTGGAAAGAAGTTTTCAAATTTGTAATATGCAAACCACACAAAATTTATGAACGTAAAACCATTATTTTTCTTACTACTCGCAATACTAACGACTTCAAATTTGAAAAATAAACCGCGTACAAAATATCAATTTATATTTATTACACGCGCGGAACATGTCTAAAACAGTAAAACAATTGTCCAAATGTAGATTATTATTTTTTCCTTACCATCTCACACCCCAGGACGGATGTAAAAAAATATTTAAAAAGGTCGGATTTTGATTTTGTGAATTTGATTCGTTATTTTACACAAAAAAAGTGTTCGTCAAATTACAAGAATAAAAATTTACCAAACGCTATCAAAAGAATATTTCAGAGCAATACATTAAATTAATTAATCCTAAATTTTCCAACATTAACCAATAAATTTCACATAAACTATTCACGTTACCAAAATCAACACACGCATAGCGGGTAATTTCTTATTAAATAAATATAATCAGCATTTGGTTGGAATAAAAATTCCAAAAACTAACGGAAAATCTCACGTAATTTCTCCAACTTTGCCAGCAAAAATATTATTTATTCTATGTTAAACTAGCTTGCCACGCTCGTAGTACAGTAGAAAACTTACGAAAAATTAATAGAAAATATGTTTACCTTTTCACTGGCTTCGTGGTTTTTTTCGGCGGTAGGTGGCCGTCAATTCCTCGGAACTATCGTCGGTCGATCATAGTGCAGGAGTGATTAAATGTACGTCCGTAACAAAAAGATCCATGATGGAGTGATTAGATATGATCCGTGATCTAAAAATAATATAATTTAAATAAAAATTATAACGAAATGTATTTTTCTGGAAATTCATCATCTCATTCAACAACATTATAACAAAATTTATACATTGCGTAAAATCCAAATGTACCGTAATTGCTGAATCTATAAAATTTATTTTATTGTCGATAATTTCAATAATTTTGTTTTAATCCAGCTAATATTGCTTTGCTAAACAAATAAAATCTGCAATATTTTTTCTTTCATTGTCAGAGTGACTATGGCGAAAGTTTTCAAAATTTATTACATCAAAATGTGGTAGAGGCACAGTTACTTAGAAGAGTGAAACTAACTTGGCAAAAAAAATTTCAGTCGATTTCGATCAAAAACAAAGAAATTACATTTCTCTGAAATCGCAAACTACTAGTTTCATATTTGAAAATTAGCAGCTAACAAAAAAAAAATCAATGTAAGGTGTTTTCATTACACAGAACGCTTTCCAAAAACTATATAATTAACGAGAAACGAAAAAGTGTACAAAATTCAATTTACGGTTTCTGATGAAAAACCGAGAAAATATTTGTAACGTATCATTACCTGTTCTGGGAAAAATAGATAATTTAAACTTATAATACCCGTGTTGTGTTTGTCTGCAGTTTTTCCAAAAACAGGACACTTCAAGTTGCAGTGAGATTTAGTTTTCACTGAGTACAATGCCACGTCACGTCAGACAAAAGATCTTAATATTGAAAAAACAAATACGAAACGTTGTTGTAAATAGAATGTCACAACTTCAACAGCGAGAAGTTACGGATATTGAGAATTTTTACAATTATCGTCTGAAAATTTCCAATAACTTTTTCCGTTTTATTTGGCTGATTATTGGGATTTCGTGTACTTTGACGTGTATTTATCAGATTTGTGACAGAATTGAATATTACTTATCGAGTCCTGTTCGCACTGACGTTGAATCAAACACCGAATCTTTCACAATGCCGCCACCTACGTTTGGTAACACTTACACCGATGCGTTAAAGCCGTACTGGGATAAAATTACAAAGAAAACTTATCAGAAATGTTCGAAGCATGTAATTACTATTGCATTAGATCCTATTCAACGTCCGATAAATTTCTCAAAATTCTGGATAGCAACCAACGTTACTCCGATCATAGAAAGAGTAAAAGTAGTCGAAGTAAGTGAAATAAAAAGATATTCGGGATAAAATAAACGCTTATTTTCTAAATGGTTAGGACAAAAAGGTCATAGCTGATCTGCGTGTTAATTCGGATAAAGCCGATTACTCACTCGACAAATCACTGATACAGATTTCTGATAAATTTTCTTCACTCAACTCAGAAACCGTCATCAAACTAAGTAACGAGTTGCGTTTGATTAAGGTAATAATAACGCAAAATCACAATTTGTACTTGTAGATAAGAAAATAAGTATAAAAACCGCTCTTCACGTTCAATTTCAAACGCCTACGTATTGTTCAACACCACTTATTACAGTAAGTGTAAAATTATCATTGATTTTGGTAATTGTTGTTGGCGTTTTCGTGGCTCGATTTACTTTCAGTACCATTGTGGTTAAAATGCACATTTTATTTTTTTATTTACAAGTAGAAGTTTAATTTCATCTTAAAATCGAATTCACGAATACGTCAGTCGATATTGGATAATTATCCTCGACAAAGACAAAATTAATTTTTGTACTTCTAACAAAAATTACAAACTCTTTACAGTTTTCGGTCGACGGTTTACTTCCATTACACACTGATATGTATTTATCATTTGGGTACGACTTCACGATTTCGTACGCAATTAAAATAGTAAGTATCTGACAAATCTTACATTCATAATTTACGATCAATTTTTTACATCTGCGCTAACAAGTACCAATTTCTAAACACTCGCAACTCACCGTGTGAGTCGAAAAATACGTTATCACAACGATGCGCGGATAATTGTCTCAGGAAGAAATTACGTAATATGGATTGTTGGTAAAGATACTAATGTTTACTTTGGTTTATCTCCACACTCTACAGCCTACGCAGTTTCTGACTATTGATGCAGATGCAATACATCTGTACATTTTAAAAAGAATGTTAAGCTATTTTATCTTAGGTTCCCATACATGCCGAATGCGGTGAAGATGATTGACTGCAGCACTCTGGATAATGCATCCGTAGCATATCAAGTTTTATTGAAATCGGTAGAAATCAAAAGGGCTATTTCTCCTGTAGTACATTGTTCCTGTAAAAAATCTTGTACTGAAACTAGGTTAAAGTTGTATTTTAATCTGGTTGGAAATAAGTACGAGAACAAATGTAATTTAATCTTTAAGAATAGAGAGTCAACAGTGATGGAAATAAGTGAAATATTAGCTTACGATATCGTAAGTCTATTTGTTGAAATTGGAGGAACATTAGGTCTTTTTTTGGGACTGTCACTATTATCTATTATCCAATTATTGACTCGGCCTATACGTCGTCAAACCAAGAAGTCGAAAAAGATAAACGAAAGATACAAAGCAATTGTTGACAATGAATTGCACAAGTTCTTGCGAAAAAGAATTACCGGCGAAAAAAATCCACCTGGGATAATCAATCGCAAAACTATTTTCGTCTCTCTTCAAATCGTTGTGGTAATTACTCTTATCTCTCTCGAATTACAATTTTACGTTAGCGACCCGTCAAAAACAATAATTAGTCTGAAAGAAAATGAAACTATGCTTCTACCTGAACTAATCGCGTGTGGTCAGGGAAGTGAAATTGCGGATATTATAAATGCAACCGCGAGATCGAGATCAACTGACGAATGTGCTCTGCATTTGCTTGATCTCATTGACGAAAATTTTACAAATTTAAACACATCCGTAGTCGACTATTTGTGGCATAAGCAACAGACACCATTCGTAGTAAATCCAATATTGTGCTTAAATATCTCTTTCATAATATACGGAGTACACAAATTTAATACGATAAAATTTTAGATTAAGGAGCCCTTCGGAAGTAATAAACCGCTAACATACTCCACGAAATTTTTTTTAGGAACGTGTACGAGACTGGCATTTGGTAAGTTAACGATAGAGTCGTAAAATGCGAACGGAGCTTTTTCCATTTTCAAACATGTAATTACCATTCTCAATTTATCGTTGTAGCTCCTGCAACCCGCATTGGCCCAGCCAACGCCTACAGAATGTTATTCCAATTTTTCGGTAATAAAAAGTGTTCAAATAATCTATTCCAGGCAAGTTCCGTAAAATTATTATTTTGCACCAAGTTCGATAATTTTATATCTTGTATTAGCAAAATTTTATAACAATTTCACAACCTTATCAATTTCACGGTTAGCGTTGTAAATTGTCTCACGCTCGGTTATTACACCTTCAGACATTCGCGATGTCTCATCAAAACGACCATCATTCAGCAATTCTAAATCAATTAGCAGTCGGTGTTGAAACTTTAAGTGGTCTAGGCGTCGAAATATCTGTGTTGAAACGTCGTAGTACCTCGATGAGACCATGCGGGAATTTTAGAGACTTTGAAGATTGCAGATTAAATTGCTACACAAATAACATGTTTCGCCATATTCCATGCAGGTAACGATTAAAGATCGGGAGAATACTTAGCCTTACCCAAAAAGTTTGAATCACCGAACTGGTGCGGTTGAATCTGATAACCAAACTTTTCGGATAAAGTTTAAGTTGTATTTCTGACTGTAATAATATTAATTACCATTCCTATAAATTTCACACGTAATCTACATTTTAAACCTTAATATTAAAGACTACCGTTTATGGACAATCTTTCCACGCAACCGTGTGATAATTCGAAAACAGCTAAAGCATCGTTGGAAGCGTATTTAAAAATTATTTTACAGAGCGACGTTATAAGACAATGTAATTGTATTCCTTCTTGTACGCAAATAATTCATAAATTCCGTTGGGTATTACACGACAAATTGTCTTACTCGTTCAGTGTTCAAGTCCAATTTTTTTTGGAGAGTAATTTAATTGAAACTATCACCGAAATCTCCGCCTTTGATTTCGTCAGTTTACTGTGTGTGTTAGGTAATTTGTTAGGTATAACGTTAGGTCTGTCCGTTTTAACTTTACTACACTTTATTTTTACCAAAGGCAACGCAATTTATAAATACTGTCAAAATATTAATTAGACTCCGCCGTGACACACTACGTTAAAAAATTTAAATGTCAGGAGTTAAATATTGTGAAAACAGTGTGTAATTAAAGTATTGTATGTAGCAAACATCAAATTTGGAACAACAATTCAATGGAGAAAAAAGATTGACATCACTAAAAGCTGCTTTACAATAAATATGGAAAGATTTTAAATCATTTGTGAAATCTTAATTACTGTTTGTTGCTTGCTACTCACTGCGCCTAATAATAATTATTATTTGTGTATTAATATTCTAAAGTGTGTTGTCTTTGAAATTAGGATACTCTTTGTGACTAAGTATGTTGTTTATCAATTACAACACTTACAATTCTGATGACGAAGTAATTTTTTGCTATCTGCAAATCTATTGCAAATCTGAAATTTCATATTGCAGTAGTTTTTAATCTTTCTTGATATCTTTCTTAAGTAAAAGTTTGCTGTTTGTTATTCACTGCGCGTGAATTAACATTTGTTTATAATATTCTAAAGTGTGCTGTGTTTGAAGTTAGTGTACTCTCGGTGAATGAGTAAATTGTTCATTAATTTCATCACTTTACGCATTGTAAAACAGCAAGTTTTCAGCAGTTGTATAACGCTTATAATTCATAAATTTACTACATTACTACTCCCTAGATATGTCTTAAAATTAATTATCTCTCCAGTTGTATTTGTTTAATCTGTACATGAACTGTATAACAACACATTTTGAATTTCATTAAAGTTGCAACACTAACGATGTAATAATTGCTTCCTATAATATACTCTCAACACCAAACGTAAACAAGAATGTACTAATGTTCAAATTATCAACATTACACCACGATTAGTGGACACATTATAGTAGCGCTTAATTTCTTACAGTAAACTAATTCACGCAATACTTTGGAAACCACTAGCTTCAACTTTATAATAAATTCAAAACCTTAAACGCTAATGCTCACACAATTGTAAATTTTGCCTCTAAAATGTTGCAATTTCACCTAAATCAGCGCTATCCTCAGAAAAATTTTTAACAAAAAATAGGAACCTACCGTTGCGCTGGCTTCCTGGTTTTTCCGACGGTCTAGACGGGATGTTCTCTGGTCGATGATAATTCCCGAAAGATCACAAACTCGGTCACGTCCAGCCAGATCCAAGTTGCGAATGTGTCGAGTTTATTCCTAAATTGTAGAAAAATTCAAATTTAATTACTTTAAAATTCAATTCCAATCAATTTATACTCCTAGTTTATTTTATGTCAAAAAATTCGTACTAAATTAATTTTCTTCAGTTTGAGTAGTTATCTATACAACGCCTTGATGTAATTCAAAATTTCTCATACCTCGGTCTGTTATATTCCTACTATTTTAATATTCAATCTGCTTTGGTCTCTTCCACCGTGGTTGTCCGCTTCAGATTCAACCATACCAGAAAACAGGGGCTTCATTTGCTGATGCTCGTTAGAATCAAATCACAGCGGATGAGCCCAAACAAAATTTTTTAAATCCGCGGTAATCAATAATCATCTCAAAATAAAAATACGAAACAAATTGTGATGAAAGAGCAACTGTAAATGCAGTGGAGCCAAGCGGCGCAGTGCAAATCGTCATTCGCGTTGAGATGCAACCCTTTAATCTTTGCTAAAAAAATTTGTAAATTGTAAGATTACTACCGCCAATTATTTCGTAACGCGTAGTCTTATACGGCAACCCCTTTTGCTCAACACTCTGACAATTTTTTTTACAGTTAGTCTACGATTACCATAATTTTTTTCTATTTTTTCTCGAATAAGTTTAAAAATGTTTTAGTTTACCCGGTATTATCACCTCATTACTAAAATAAAACATTTTTTTTATTTTCAGTACACAAATCTAAATCAAGAAATAATATCTAAAATTCTTTCAACAAATCCTAAAAATTTCGACGAACTAACGGAACGCTGAACATCTCCGCCACCGGATGATTTATCCGACGCACATTCACGCGAAGCCAAAACACTTATTTTGGAATCAGCGTCGATAAAATCCTTAATACAAAATCTACTTTTCGCTCTAGTTTCCAAACAGTGGAAATCCACAGAATCCACGTAAATTTCAGGTCGCCCACCTCCCATCATCCTCCACGTCAGTTGATTGAGAACATTCGACGACGGCCTCCAAGTAAGACTCAGTTGACGAAGTGGAGCAGAATCCGTCATCGCGATGACAAAAATATAAGTCGTCGCTGGATAAAATTTCATGTCTCTATAAAAATAATAAAAGTTTCGATTAATTTGTTCTTTAAAATAATAAAATAAAATTTAAACGTACTCTTTATTTATGTAAAATTGACTGGTGAATCCGTATATATTCGTCACAGTCGCCAATAATTTACCATTCTGCTCGCTTCGAGAAAGATCGTCACTCATCGATACCTCTACTCGATGATGATAACCTTTAACCCAGAAAATAAATTATTTGTTGATACCGAATATACAAAAATTAAAATTTCAACTTACGACAAAATGGCGCTCCGGATCCAGTGTGTAGGTACATTTTAACCGGTTGCCGATATGGTAAGGATGTATTATACCACATAACAGCGTGGTAACCCATCGGAGCGCAACGATCTCCTTTATGTCCGCAGTCGAAACATTCGCCACTGGAGAAATCTTCGTAAGACGAACACTGAACGGCGAGAAATGGGCAAGGAGGATTTATCGACTCGATGAAATAATCGTGAGCGCGTAGATGATTACATCCGAGATAATTCTGCATCCCTAAAAAGTATGAAAAAATCACAAGAATTAGTAGTTATAAATATTAACAGTAATAATCTAAGTGAAGGAGTAATTTTCCATCTCAACTTTGGTCAATATAATGGCGGCCGCGTCGCGTTGCTGGCGCCGTCCGTAGCCAAAACGGCATTAAAAGAGTCTGTAGTTAAATTAATTTACAAACCTCCGTAAACGTTCCCGTTCTGTCGGCTAATCGACTGGATTATGTTGTCGGCACATCCAGGCTGCCGTTTACCTCCGTTTGG
>JAQIWS010000387.1:0-23978 GCA_034696085.1 Stigmatogaster subterranea | reverse complement strand
CAAACGTGTTAATTTACATTCAAACTCACTCTATTTTTACATAAGAGTTACGTCAGATAAGTGAAATTAAATTATCATAAAAAAATAAACCTAAGATTAAATAAACCAAAACACTGAGAAGCTGGCTGCTCTACACCAATCTATAAACCTAACGCATCGTCGCCCACTAATGCTTATTTTAGCCAGTTTCGCATAACTAATCTCTAAATTTTCAGTCGTTACGACTGACCAGATGCTTACGTTTGTCGTAGAACTCAATTCATGGGGAAATTTCTTAAAAATATATTTAAAGCGAGCTTATTTTCAACCGTCGATCTCTTCCATCGACAACCGTTTGAATTTTATCGTCTGTGACGTAGTGCAATTGATGACGAAAATTTTGTAGATATAAATGTTAAATTTACGCGTTAATTAACCAAACTTAATTCTTAAATGTATAAATATTATATCGCGAGTATATTTTGGTAAGTTACAAATTATTGTTCGGATTTAAAATTTTATTTCGTGACGTCACCGGAAATTGCGTCACCTGGTGATCGCGCAAAGATGACGTAATCACGAGTGAACTTCACCGCGTAATCATACTCGTATTTTATTTTATTTTTCTTTTTGCTCACGGTTGAATACAATGCGTGAATTATGGAAACTGGAAACACCCTATTTTTTACTCCTCGTCTTTGCGCTTGGATCATGTTCAATACTATCAATGTCACCGAGATTAATAATATGTAATAATTGTATTAATTGTATGTAATTCCATTAAAACTGGTTAAAATACCTGGGCGAAGATTCAAATTGTAATTTAAGAAATTTGTCTTAAACTCGATCACACTGATAGCGATCTAAGACATTCGAAGCTAAAATGGCTTTCCTCGAGCTCTACTTTAAGAATAACTTTGTCTTAAAAGGTTTAAATTGTCAAACGCTGTATTTTGTAACGATCAAAAAGTAAAATATAATTTCTTTGAATTTTTAGTCGCAAAAATGTTTTCTAAAAAATTTCTATCAATGCAAATATTTATCATAAAAATTTAGTGAGCTGTTTAAACTTGTACGAAATTTTTTTTTAAAAATACATTAAAAAAGATATATACATATACCGTAAATAACAAATAAGCTGTATTTCACGTTTTTAGTTTTTAATATTTAATTTTTAATTTTTAATTCTTAGTGGTAAGATTTTCTCATGATGTCCTTGCTCCCGTTGCGCAATGAATCTCGGAGATTTCAGTCTTCAATCTTCCGTATCTACAATATGAGCAAACAGCGGGAAGACAAAATTGTCAAACGCTACTGAGCACACGGCCAGAACTCTCGTTGGCCCTGTGCAACTCGCACAGGTTCACCCGGGGACCACGGTGAGGTGAGAGTTGGTCTTTTCCCCAGGAAAAATAAGCTTCTTTTATGTTAGTGTGCCAATAATTGTTTGTTAAAGTTAAAGTTCGCGATGTTGCTCTTTTAGTTCCGTAAGTTTCCAGGCTGCCTGGTTCAACATTTTCAGTTCCTCTTGCAAATTTGTTTCTGTCAAGTACAATATTTACTCCACAAATGTTAAAGCAAAGACCTGCTTAATATACTTTTCGCGTTACCTTATCAAGATATTCTTTCTTTTCTTCGATTGATAAAATTTATTTCGCCGTCCGAATTTGACTTTTTAAATCATTGATGCTATTTAGTGATGCACTTAATTTTTCATTTTTCGTTTGCTCAGTTAGAAAATCCAGGTTCTTTCAAAAGTTCTTTTATGACATCTTGCAATTTGGTATTTTTTTTTGCCCTCTATTTTCAAGTTTTTCGTAATCACCACTGAAAAACCAATGCTAAATATTAAAAATTGAATCTTACATTACTTAACGGAGAATGTTAATTATATTGACAATGATTTACTAAGAAAATCGGCGATGATAATGGGCCGAATGGGATGTCACAACCCGATTCATCGCCGTTAGCGTTGATAACCTCAATCGCTTCGGCTCTTGTTCGTCGTATTGGCGCTGGAGGTTGACTTCCCTGCAACTGCGTAAATATGATTAATTTAAGAAAAATAATAATCAGATTATTAATTTGATACCGTCTCAAATTCTGCGTCAATTTGTTGAAGCAATGCTCTCTTTTCACCATCAAAATATGTTCGTAACTGGGCACCCGTGTACAAATACATAACGCCTAGCAAATTTATCGCGGACGAGCACACTCCCTACAAAATACATTAAAATCCAGAAACAGTCAATTATAGATCACCTTTTCTATATATTGTATTATTTAAAAATCAAAATAAGACTAACAGGATATGTCGCTGCCAACGCTTTTTTAATATACTCGATCACGCTCTTCACTGGAATCCTAAAATTACCAATCAAAATCATTAAAACTGTTATTTGAGATGTAAAATTTCTAATTTAAGTTTTAAAAAAATTACTGAAATCCGAATTCCTTGATAGCATTCGCCAACCAATTCATCGTTTCCATGTGCGATTTGGGATTTTTCTGCGCGAAGGTTAACTCCAATATTTGAGAACTAACAAATTCGAGCTCGGTGGCTTCCGCTATGACTGATAATGCCTCAGCCACGAGAGAACCATTCTTGGCATGACCGAGTTTACCGGACAATTCAAAAATTAAAAATTTGGCAGTGAGTCGAGACAGTTCTCCTTCCGAACAGAGATAAATAACAGCGTCTAATCTGAGCTTAAGCACTTGACAATTATTTTCTTTAAATCCAGGTTTTTTAGCGAGTATCCGCACCAAAACCTGAACCGGAAGCGATTTCTTATCTTCAGAGTTTTTTATGTACTACATAAAAAAGAAATATAATAAAGTAAACTACTTAATTGATCAGAGACCACATTACATCGACGAATTGTTCCATAGATGATAGGCGCGTTTTCCAATTTGAATCTGATATACCACCAACAATTTCGGAGGAAAGCAATTCTAGGGCTCGTTCTTCTACTTCTTCAGTCTGATAATACAGAATTATTTACGGGTTAAAATTTAACAAATTCATTACCACGCGCCAATTGAAAATTTTATCACAGTTAATCCCCTCTCCTCGAAATCTGCAGAATTCGTAGCAGCTGTTGCGGCAGGTAAAACCCTCTTAGTACCGAGACAGCAATGAGCACCATCACCTCCTTCTTTAGGCTGTTGATCCGGAGCCGATCGAGCTGCTTTCACTTTGTTCCCTTCTGGAACCTTTGGACCTATTATAAACGTCTCTTGGCAACATTCTTTAATCGTGGTCATTCTAACAGCGTCCACTTTTCGTAAAAATGGCATGATTTTTTTTTCGCCGACAACTTTCATCGCAGTGCCTAAAGCTTCAGCCGATGCATCACGGACAACAGAGTCCGTGTCATTTAGCGTCTAAAAAAAAGTAAATTTTAAGATTTATATCATCAAAACAATTCCACTACGTGAAATAAATTATTTTTACCTTAATTAAAGCTGCGCTAAATGTTTTGAGAAGCTCCTTATTAAGAATAACCTCGTTGCATTGACGAAAGCATCGATTTAAAAACGCGATTGTTTCAGTTCTCACCGACGGGTTTTTATTCTCCATAGCACCTAAAATATCTCCATGAATTGCTTCGAGGGAAGTCTAAATAAAACGTAGAATAAACAAAATTGTACTCGTATAACGATTGGTATTTCTTACACTTGGATATATTGCGTCAATCGCTTCTCTCATCGACTGGACAACATTTTGTTTTTTTTCTTTAAATTTCTCTAAAATTGTCGAAATACACTGTAGAAAAAGAGTAATCAGACATACTTTAAAAATAAATTACAAACACACGTTCGGAAAATAATTAAAACAGACCTGTCCGGCGTACGGGTGAAATTTCGTTTTTAATTCATTAGCTAAATCGGCTAGACACTTTCCCGCCACAGCAACCACGAATGTACTGTGGTCGTTGCTAATAATCTGCAATAAAATACCATATTATTCATACAAACTATTTACGGAATATAAAAAATTAAAAAAAAAAAAAAGAAAATTAATGCTAACCATCTTCAGCACTCTAATGATATTATCATAATCCCCAGGTAATTGGTTGGGTTTCGAAGTGAGGTCTTTCAATTTATCCATCGTTTCTTTTCTTTCGTTCAATTTCTTCATTTTAAACTTCTCATAAAAATCCGCTGGGAATTTGGATAATTTATTATCGGCTTCAAAGAGATCGGAAGGATCAATTTCATCCATGCCTTTAAAAATCCACAAAAAGATTAAACAATGATCGATGAGCTGTTAATTAACGTTGGCACGTACCTCCTTCCTCATCTGCTATGCCAGCTGCCATTTGCATAGCGTCGCTAACTTCAGTCACTTCTGGTCGCGGTCCTCGTGATGGCGCTTGCATTCGCGCTTGAATCCCATGACGTAGTGCAATTGATGACGAAAATTTTGTAGATATAAATGTTAAATTTACGCGTTAATTAACCAAACTTAATTCTGAAATGTATAAATACTATACCGCGAGTATATTTTGGTAAGTTACAAATTATTGTTCGGATTTAAAATTTTATTTCGTGACGTCACCGGAAATGCGTCACCTGGACCTGGTCCATCATGATGTAATATCCGTCCTAATTCAAAATGGCAGCTGTTGTTGAACCTTTGACACTTCAGAGAGGTAAATATAAATGATATTTTTATTTCATAAATTGTGGTACTTTATTTTCGGAAGTTAGTACGTAGTAACGTGTAATCTGGAGTCGCTTAGTTAAATTATGGATTGTAAAAAATTCGGGGTAATAATTTAAAATTTTGTTGAAAAGGTTGTATATGTGGGCGTTTTCGTAACGAGCTCGTTAAGGTAAATCGTCTTCTTTAATCTTTTGCAGATGTTAAGCGCGCTGTTGAATTATTAGAAAAATTACAGAAGAGTGAGTATTTTTTGTCTTCGAATGAATTTATAGCCGTAACGGCTTTATTAAATTTTTTTGCACACGCGCAGTTTTATAAAAGCAAGTTAATTATGTCGTAGTATTTTTGGCTTGTTCCTCAGATGGCGAAATTCCAGCAGTGAAGTTAGCAGCTCTGCAGAAAGTATTGCAAAGTGACTTTTGCAATGCAGTACGAGAAGTGTACGAGCACGTTTACGAGACCGTGGATATTTCTGGGAGTCCCGACATACGAGCGAGCGCAACTGCTAAGGTATTGTTATTTATTTAAAATGCAGTACATTGGTAGAAATTTGAAAGTAATTTTCTGCTGTGTCTTGATTTCAGGCAACGGTAGCTGCCTTTGCAGCTAGCGAAGGGCACGCTCACCCTCGCGTAGTGGAACTTCCAAAAACTGAAGAAGGACTCGGTTTTAACGTGATGGGCGGTAAAGAACAAAATTCTCCGATTTACATTTCTCGAATTATTCCTGGAGGTGTTGCGGATCGGCAAGGTGCGCTGAAACGCGGCGATCAACTGTTGTCTGTCAACGGAGTTGTAAGTTGGTCAACATTAACCATTTTAAAAAAATTTGACCGTATTTTTAATATTTTTCTAAATTAATCGTACGTAGAGTGTTGAAGGCGAACATCACGAACGAGCTGTGGATTTACTCAAGCAAGCTCAAGGAACTGTCAAGTTAGTCGTTCGTTACACTCCAAAAGTTCTCGAAGAAATGGAACTTCGGTTTGATAAACAGCGCGCAGCGAGACGCCGACAAAATTTTCAATAAAAAGAAAACAACAAAGTTAAAATAACCTGCCGTAGCAGCTTCGATTGATTTATTAAAGTTCTATTTTGTATATTTTAATTTTAACATAAAAGTGAAAACTCATTTATTCTCGGTTTGGGACATTTGTATTTCACGCTCACAATATTAAATTCTTTTTTTTTTCAAAACCATTAATGTAATAATTCAAAATTCTAAGCTTAAATGTAGAAAATCGACAAATACGAATTAATTAATTTTTTTTCCGTTTCCGCGGTGGTTGGTCGTCGGAATTCCCACCGATGTCTGGAAAATATTTTGTCGTGATGGAGTTAAAGAAACTCTCCATCTCCTTACCGGCGTTGTAAATTATTGATCCATCCTAAACGTAAAAAGAAAAAATTGTCTCTCGAAATACGCTCGATTTGGATAATACTTACCAAGTTGAATATGGAGCAGTTTTGGAAGATAAGGCGCACGTCAGAAATAAAATCTAAATAATGTTCGTAATAATCCTGCTCGAATGCGAACATTTTCGTCTTAATGGTCCCGAGATCCATCGGTTTAGTAATAATATTGTAATACGATGGACACGCCTTGTAAGAAATAATAATATTATCCTCTGTCGCATTGCACGTAGATGGTGTAACAACTTACGGTTCTATTTACAGGCTCGTGGAATACGCTACTCTTCTCGTGACAAAAAAGCTCCAACAAAATTCTAGCGCAAATCTGCAGGAGAAAAAAGATTACTTACTAGAATTCACCTTAAAATAACGTTATACCTTAAAATCTGCCGAGTGAGTAAACGACGACGGCGGTTTTTTGGTTTGAATGGAATTGTAAATATCGGAGTTAAAATTGTAACTAATAAGCTCCGGTTGGTTTCGACACACGAGGCAATGCCAAGTGTCCTCCGGTGGAAATCGAATTAACGGCGGTACGTGGCAATGCAAGTGGTACACCCTCGGACATCGCCCGCAGCAGAGCAATTCTCCTCCGTCCTGACACACCGCGCACCAATCATCATTCGGATCAGCTAACGGTTGTGGATCGCAAAGATTACTTCCACCATCTCCAACTTTATCGCTTTCCTTGTCGTTATTCGGACCACTACTAGAATCGGCTGGGCGAACGTAATTCTAAAATAAACAACCGATCGAATCAATATAATGCTACTTTATCGGGTATTAAGTCTTACTCCCTGGTCTTCATTGCCTCCATTAACAACATCCGTCGAACCCGTCGCATTCAAAGAAAAAAATTTCTATATCATTAAAAATAGGAAATTCAAATTAGTTCAAGTTTTTAACAAAATTAGGAGATTGTTGTAACATACCATAGCTTGCGTTGCAGTTTTATCTATATCGCTAGATTCCAATTTAATCGATTGGTCTTGAAATTGGGATCTTTGCAAAGTCATCAAAGTTGTTCCAGAAGGAGAGTAGGTTTCCGACGAATGGCGATACGGGATTTGTTGCGATTGCAAACTCGTTGAGGGCATTGGACCCGGTTGTGGGGGAGGATGGTTGTTGAAAGGGAAATGCGTCAGTTTTTGAGTAGTATTCAACTTGATCAACGCTGCACGATGCGAATAAGGGATTTCTTGCAATGCCGGCGGTGTTCGGTTATTAAACGCGTTCATCCATCTGCCATTATTAAATAAATGGCTACTATAAAATACGCATAAATAGTATTAAGCAAATACAGTGCAGTGCCGTTATAATGCGCCCACGACAACACGAAATCGGATATAACGTGATTAAACTTTTTAGGCTCTTTCTTATCGTGTTATAACGGAACTCCACCGTGCTTGATTAAAATCAAATAATAAAATACATGCCGTAGAATGAAAAGGATTTTAGAGAATGTAGTCTACCCATACAAAAACCTACTTACGAAATATCGAAAGGAGGTCGAGCATATTGGAAATTAGTTTGCGTTAAAATACGAAAAAGTGAAGAATTACGATTGGCTACCTGAAAATCTCTACGGAAAATAAGTCATCCGAACCAAAATCACATTAGATTAGCAGTTTAAGTAAGCAAATCATACTACAAATCCCAAGAAAGAATATTCTAAAATAATTTTTACGAAATATCATAAATCAATATTTACCTATTCACCGAAGGATTGTTACGAGCGGGTAAATTTCCACCGTTATTTTCTAATAAACTTTTTAAATGAAAATTTTGCGAATTCGTTGGATGAGTCGAGGATGAAACGGCCGATTGGCAAGCAACCTTTAAAAGAAATGTTTTTCAGTACAGATGCTACGTTAAAATATGCATTTCATATTTCACCTGTCGAGTCGGTGTAGTTACGTAAGGATGTTGATACGGGATGTTACCAACTAACAAACTTCCAAAATCGCTGATGTATTTACTAAGAGTGTTATTATCGTAAACAAAACGAATATCCGTAACGCTGTTGGCTTCGGGAGCGTCGTATTTGGAATAAAGAATGTTTCGAATTTGATTCCCGATAAAACGTTTAGAAAACAGTAAAGCTGTATCGCTACTATCCAAGGCTGATTTTACGAAGTTTTGGCAGTGGTCGAGTCTCTTTCCTAGAGTTGTGAGATCGTCTAAACGATCGTTGAGGACTGTTTTCTTTTGGCTGCAAACGTTGTTTAACTCATACAGCAACTGCTTTCCGCGTCGATTTATTTCGGTGATATACCTACGATATAAATATCGCTGTTAAAAAAAAATCTGCACGAGAATAATTTTAAATTGTAAACTCCTTACCGAATCGCGAACATTTTTATTTCGTTGGTAACTGCTTCCTCTCGTTCAGCAATATCTTGAAAACGTCTACTGATGAATGTTTTCGAGTCTTCGATTCGAGTGCTGTTTTGTTTTAAGGTATTGAGTACGTGTCTCAGACGATCTTTGTGATTTTCGCTCGCTTCAGATACGAATTGATATCGGTGGTCTCGATGAGCTACTAATTGACAATCTCGACACGTCAACGTGTCGCAAGTTTCACAAAACAGTTTCAACTGTTCCTGAAATAATGGTAAAAATCACTCGTCAAACGTTTTAAGAATATTTAAACATCGTTAAACGAGTTGTTACTTGTTTGTGCACTGGACAAAATACGGGCTTGCGTCCGTTATTGCAGGTTAATGCTTCCGTTTCTGTCTGAATAACGTGATCTTTCGTCATTTTTACTCGTTGATGAGCCTATTATCGAACATTATTTGATACATATTCTTAATTTCTCTTCAGATTAATTTATATACTTTACTGCATTCCTCGCAAAGCCATTCGGTACACTCGCTGCAAAACGCGGTGGCTGTCGCCTTATCTTCGCACGCAGTGCAAGTGTGTTTTCCAGTAAGTTGTTCAGTTTCGTTGTTCCCGTCGCGAACATTTTCGGACAAAAATTGGTTGATTATTAGTTGATCGATTTGGCTCTCTTGCTGACAAACGGGGCAGTTAAAACTACACGCTGTAAACATGAAGACGAATACAAATGAAATGAAACAAGAGCTGTTTTTGACAGGTTAAAACAGTCATATGCAATTCATCCACCATGAACCGAAGGTCATACATTTTTCTATAAGATATTAGATCTATGCTCGAATAACATCAAATCGTGTTTTTTGAATAATTAAATTTATACGTTTATTTACTTATTACTTTACATTATTATAAGATAAAGATATAAAAAAATTCACGTTATTGCTACGTTATATTTCTTACATGTAGAAGCAGAATTTTCAATGCACGAAGAACAAACTGAGTGCAAACACAAAAGTAGTTTCGCCTCTCGTACTCGAAGATCAACTTTGCAAAGTGGACACGTCGTCCATCCCAAATTTATCTCGACATTCGGAGATTCAACGTCGCTCTTTCTTAATTCATCCGAATTATCGACCGTCTCGATATCTAATATTCCTTTATGTTCCGCCATGGCCTCATTCGAGCGATGATGTTAAAGGTTAAAGCGGGTTGGGTAAGGACAATCCATGGTGGAGCAGCCAGGAGCAAACGAGCAATCGTGTATTCAGCAGTAAAATAATCGTAAATAATCGAGTCGGCAAAATAAAACTTTGAAAAGCATTTAACACGTTAAACTATTTTTAAATATTTGGTGTAAATGGCACGAAAAATGAGGCGTAGCCTCGAACAAATAATTATCCTTTGAGGAGAGAATGATTAATTTTTCATAAAATGCCATCTATTGCGTAATTCCATAATACAGCCAATGGCGACCGCGGTATTTGTAAAATATATTTTTTCATTATTAAATTAACCTCAATATTTGTTTTAATTTATACTCCTTATTAATTTGAAACTTTATTTTTAAATACTTACAATGCTTAACTTTAGTAAATTTGATCACGTGATATATCTACCTTAATACCGCACCATTTGGCTAAAACTATCAGTTTCAAATCCTGAAAGTTAGACTCGCGTCGTTTTTATTACCGTACGTTTTACATAATTTTGCGAACAAATTACGAGATGAACGGGTTACGATCAATTTCCAAGGTAAATAGTGAAGTAGAAAATGTTCATCATTCATATTTTGACAAATATATTAAACTCTGCATAAATTTGCTCCAGGTGTTCTCCAACGCTACAGTACTCGCCCGCAGAAATTACAGTTTAGAGAAAGTAGAGAAAAGTACTCACTGTTATAACGAGCGTAAGTCCACGTTGAAACAAATCTAACCACTGCTTCTTATTAGGTATGAATCAAGTACTGCTTTTGGGACGCGTGGGAGTAGATCCTCAGATGCGTGGATCGGAGGATCGACCTGTGACGATTTTTACACTGGCGACAAACACGAATTACAAAGACACCAAAGGAGATCTGCAACAGAAGACAGAATGGCACCGAATTAGCGTTTTTAAACCGTACTTGCGAGATTCTGTCTACAATTATTTAAGAAAAGGACAAAGATGTTTGATACAAGGAAAATTAGCTTATGGCCAGATAACGGATTCGAAAGGAGTTAATCATTCGACGTCGACTATCGTTGCCGGTACGATATAGTTGGTTATATTAAAATAGACGATTATCCGAGTAACAAACCCCCAAAAAAATTCTTACAGATGACGTGATATTTTTCCCTAAAGGAAACGAAGAGAAAGAAGATAGCGCTTTTAGATCAACAGCGTAAAAAAATTTTTTAGAATTTTTTTTTTTTTGGATAAATAAGAACTTTCATTAAACTGAGTTAAAGAAATAAATCGTTGATCGTTATTTTCGAATATACGTTGTAAGAAATTTTTTCTCAGGCAGATCAACACAGTTTAGATACAAAAAAAGCGAATGCTGGCACAATGACCAATTGGAATGTTTTATTCCCTGAAATCACATATACATCGACAAAAATAACTAAATTAAATAAAACTACCATTTCCCTCATTCCTCCAAACAATAAATAATAGCGAACCAATTTACACGCGATAAAATTTAGCATTTATCCCAAGAGATCGGAAATATCCGACTGCGATAAACTTCCTCGATGTTCATTCTGATTTTGACTAAATCCGTTATCCACCGTATTATTTTTCTTCACCATCTGATTTAGAGAGAGTTTCGTCGATGATGCGGCATTTCCAGTCAAGGGCAGTAAATTATCGAACGCTCTTAAATCGGGTCTAACGGGATTCATCGCACCCTGCGGACTAACTGGAAACCGCATCATGCCTGGACCGGCCATCGACTGAGCCCAAGTCACAGTTCCTTGATTCGGAAATCCTGACGACGACATGTGGGGAAGCGGTACGGAGTACTGTTGCGGTAACGTCGGACCCAAATTGTAGCTTGGTTTCGTCATTGTGTTTAAATTTGATTGGATTAAACTATCAGTTAAATCCCTGGTTGGTGTCGGATTAACAGTCGGCGTTTTGTGTTGTGTAGACTGCGAATTTGCAGTAGTGGGCTTCAAATTCGATTGCCGCTTCAATCGTTGAGCTTGTTCTTGTTCTTGGATAAGTTTTTGTTTCTCCTCGATCGTCAGCGATGGCTTAAAAGTAAAATTAATATTTTAACGCTAGTTGCTCGCCAACGTCAATAATGTGAAAATTACTCACCGACGATACTAATTTTCTTTCACCCGCGTCACCGCCGGCGGGTGACAACATCCCGGAAGCTACTTGGCAGATATCTTTTTCTTCTAAAAAGTTAGACAAACCCAAACCGGCGAACATCGAATCCATCTTTTTCAACAACAAAAAAAATTAATTCGAGCTCGGGGATTACAATCTCCACCGAAATACCTCAGTTACGGGTTTAACCGTCAATCCGCTAATAAGCTCGTCTTTTTTCGGAACCTTGCTCATTTGTAGAGCCGACCTAAACGACGAAAACAAAAAATTATATCAATCACTGTATCTACGTTACAATGTTCAATCAATATTTGGTGCCAAATAAGTTACCTTTGCTCCAGTTGTATCGAGTTGAGTTGCTTTAATTTGACCGAATGTTCCGATTCCACTTGATTTAACATTTCCTTAATCAACCCAATAACTGCGTTAAACTGATTTAAAGTCAACCCGTTTTCGATGCAGAGTGGTACGAGAAATGGAATCACTTTAGTCGCCATTATTTCCTTCGTAATTCCAAGTTTTTTGTGCGTCATCGTCAATTTATAGATTCCCAAAATCCCCATCAAAACTGCCGGTTCCCTCGACGGAATTTCTGGTAACATAGGCAGAATGTCATCCAACACGAGCCATTTATCCAGATGTTCCAATAATTTGCCCACGCAAATTAAGCAATTGACCCGAACAGCGAGAAAAGGCGTGGTCAAACATAATTTCTTAATACGAGGCAACAAAGCGTTTTTCATCGCTGGGTATTCGACTAGCGTAGCAAAACCGGGGATTATGTTAAGACATAATTCTTGTATAGGTTGCGCATTGGATTCTAACGCGGAATAAATCAGAGGTAAAACGTGATTTCGAATATCCTCAGCCGGTGTCTTGGTTAACAGCAACTCCATTTTCTGAAGTAATATTAAAACTACCTAAAAGGGTTTTAAAAATAAAATACGATAAGTTTTCGAGTCAAGTACGTACGCTAGCAAACAAATATTTTCAAAGTTAACATTTACTTGAATCGGTTCTTGTAATCTAAACACGTTTTTGAGGTCAGGTAATATCAGTTGATGAAATTCGGCAGTCGTCGTATCCTCCGCTACCAAGAGAACATTTGGGAGCACAAACGGTACCATTTCTGGATTAGGAAACTCTTTAAGGAGGCACGGTAAAATGCGGTAGATGTTTACGCGCTGTAAAATAATTTTTTACAGTCGCAATTAAATACGGAGTGTATTTTATAGTAGCGCACCTTTGGCATGTTTGTTATAACAGCTGGTAGCCCTTTATAGAACTGCGATTTCTGAAGGTTATCCCACTGAAACAGTGAATCCAAATATTGCAAAGTCTTTGCGCCTACGTCTTCGAAAAAATTTATCTGTTCCAAATAATTACTTCATTAAGTTTTTACTCGAATTATTTAATAAGTATTAGGAATTACCATACCTTGGTAAATTGATGGGCGTCTGGCCTAACTTCGGGAGTAACGCTCAATAACATTTTCACGTATTCGCGAAGATCTTCGGGGACGCCGTTTAATATCGAAGGCGGTAGACATTTCAATTCGCAAGAATTTTGCTTGAATGCTGAAAAACTCCCGCAGTTACCAAACGGCAATTTCCCCTCGTTAAAAATGGTGTAGATGAGAACTCCAAGCGAAAACATGTCGGAAGACACATCGCTCGACAATGTCAACGCGTACTCAGGAGCGAGAAAATCTAAATTTGGTTGCCCGTAAATATTTATATTAGGATCCCACTCGTGGAATTCCCAGGAAGGCTGTAATGACATTTAAAAAATTACATTTCATAAATTAAGAAGTTACAAGAAAAAAAACTCACTGGTTTATCGGGAGCGTTGTTGTTCACGATACAGAAGTCAAATCCGGCAATTTTCCACGCTCCGGCCTTGTTAATCAAAATTGATTCCGGGCAGATATTTCGATGTAATAATTTTACATCATTGTGAAGGAATGTTAGACTCTCCGCTAACTGTTTATAACAATTTTGTACATATAACGTTATAGAATTTTACCACGAGTGAATTTTCATTAATTTAATCCGAACCTGAAGAATGCCGTATTTAATTTCTACTTCGAATAATTTGTAATCTTTGGTCTCGTTCGTTAAAGGCGCATTTTCGTGCCGGCCTAAAACATTTGCTAAACTCGCGAAGACGGGTTCAGTGGCGAATGCTAAACTTTCTCTGTAATTAACGAGTTTAAGTTGAAACAACGACACTTTATAATGTATTCACACTTAATCGGTTTACCTAGATTCTTCCAACGGATGTTGCACCGTAAGTATCTTTGGATGTCTTAATCTTGTCAATTGCGAAACCCCCTTACGAAAATTTTCTAAAATTAAATCTCGATCTCTCCTCGAATATTTTTCCAAAACTTTCTTCTCAAAAACAAATATAGCGGCTTCCTAGTAATTAAAAAAAACACCACAAAAATAATAAGTTTTATTCAAGCTGGTGCAATCCAAAGTTCAACAAACCTGTTTAGTTGACTTTTTAAATCCGGAATAAATTTTCCACAATAATCCGGGTCCGTAGCTCGCAATGTGTTTTGTGGCTTCAAATTCTCTCGTCACAGGATTTCCTGGTAACACGCCCGACAACTGCGATACAGTACTACTGACGGTACTTCGTAGCTTATTTAAGACGTCCATCAGCTGAAACAAACAGAAAAAATAATGTTATTTAATTAGGCGATTGAACATTTTTAGATTCCTATCAAATTTTAAATTTTTCACTCTTGCTAAAATAATTTTAATAATTTTTTGCCCTTGACTTGGGTTTTTCAAGTATGTCATTAGGAATTAGCTTAATATATTCGCATTTTGTAAACGAATCTATCTAATTTTGGGGTATTTAATCTGAAGAGATATTCTCTCGAGTGTTGATTCACTCGAAATTTGACGATGCTTTAACGAAATTTTTTTATATTGTTTACAAATTCGTGTTCAATGCCGGCGAATCGTGGCCGACGATCGTTGGAAGGTAACGTAATCAATTTAGGCGAATTAAGCGAAAATCAGCACTTAACTGTATATTTACAAAGCCTCGAAAACTGGAATAAAATATAACGTGGGTACTCCACCCGCCATTTTGTTCACACCTCCGCCGTCTGACGACCAAATTGGAATTTGAATCACCGCACTTTACGTTTTCCGAAAAATTAAATTGAAGTTATTTAATGTTTACAACCTAAACAAAAAATTGTCTTAGAATTAATAACTTCGTTAAAATTACTTCAAAGTACACTGGGCAAAATACGAAACTCAAACGTGTCCGGACAAGCCCCGTATTTACGTTATCGTTGCATGGTTTATCTCTAGCAGGTCGCGATATCGTTTTAATAAACAAAAAAAGAAATAAAATAAAATTTCGTCACGGTTCAACTATCGTCGTTAATTCCCAAAAAATTCTTTTTAATGAACGTATAGAAATTTCATCCTGATTTTGTAATATTAATCCGCGTTCCGTTCCTTCCCAATTGACCACAAACAAATTCCAGTTTTTCCTGGTTTTAGATTTCGCTTTCAGTTCATACTCCGAGAATTTCCACGTAATTTCAGATTTAACGCTAACCTCAAGCTTTTGTAAGTTCAAAATCACCGAAACTACGCAGCTGTTAAATTTTGAGAAATTACATCCCTCAAACTTTAAATTATTCCGTTTTTTTTCCTTAGATAAACCCGGGATTTTATTAGCGAGGGGGAAAACCCAGCACTGTTGTTCTTCCGTTACTAGATATTCAAGCGAGCTTTTTCTGTTTCAGCCTTGCAACATGTTTTTCTAGCTATAACTGATATATGTTTCACTTCCAGTATGAATAGGTAAGCTGAATATCTTATTTTTCCGTGTACCCTGAGAAATATTAATTTTTACTTCTTTTCGTAGGTGAATTTTCGAAGAAATTCGTTTGACAGTAAGTAATAAACTGAGTAACTTTTGTGTTTTTCGAGTGTCTTTAACGATGACTATTTTTAGAACGATTATTAACTATGTTTAATTTTGTCGTATCAGTCGTAGTTACACAAAGTTCTGGCAAATTATCGTGCTGCGGTTAATACTGTAAAAAACGTAATAACATGTCGGTATTCAAATTTATATTTTCAATATTTCGGTTGCTCGTTTTTCCGAATTTTTGGTACCAATTTCTGTTATTTATACTGACGGAAAAATATAAATTTAAAAAACACCGGCTAATTTTGATAAACTACCTGTTTACACGTAAAATAATTGTATTTGTAATAACAAAATGGTAATTATATTTACTCCACGCGTTACTTCCTTTCGAACCTACCGAAATATTTATTTCATATTTTACAGTTTGCCGTAGTAAAGTTATTAATTTATCTTCATTAATCTTCCATTAATCTTTACTAATCTTTATTTATTTTTTTTTGTAGCATCCATGTTTCGTTTAAAACGTGAAAAATGGCGGAGGAACAAAGTTGCAGTTTACTAATTTCGCGCGGTGCTGGATCGTGCGCTAGTGATAAAAATCAGGTGACGAAAACGATTAAAAAATTATGAGTAATCCTCTTAATAACTGTCACGTTTAAAATACTGTACTGTTGCTCTGTAATGGAAACTGGGAAGTGGTCAGATAATACCAATGAATCATTCTATTCAATGTGCAATAATCCTGTGGGTTCGTCTCGAGATTAACGTCAATGAATGAAATATTTTTTCGGCGACGTTTTTCGCAATATTAGGTGCAAACAAAGTACACACCTCGCTGTTACCGAATTTTCGAAATTTCGAAATAAATATATTTTAAGTTGAAATCTCTAAAAGAACTAAATATCTTATAAACGGGAACTGATGGTGCTCGTTATGTAATATTGCTAGAACGGGGAAGTAGTAAGATAAGATGGCAAATATATATTAAATTATTGCTAGTAAAGATAACGATACCTGGGGCTGCCTTCTAATACAGATTTCATTGGATAGCGAAAGAGGAAAATAACGATATTTAGTTACTTATCGTACGGCCGTTTATTTTAGCCACAATCGTAAATGTATGTTTGGAAAACATACATCTGGGGGTTTTTTTTCTCTAATTAGTTACCGTATTGCAAACAGTGATAAGGTGGGGCATTGACAAAGAGATAGTACAGTGTGATGAATAAATCCTGGAAAGGAACTGAGAAACGGGAACTTTTTCCCGATTGAAAAAGAGAGATTAGAGGATCTCTAGTATTGATTGCACAGTACATTGCTGTCGAGTCGCACGATGAATTTATTAGCTCGATGTGCCGTAGGAAATAGACCGAATAGAACACTGGAGAACTGTCATCGCAGTGTTAGTTTAGTGACTCATTGGATACGTGTATATGAATGCATATATTTTTTTGTCTTTGCAGGGTTATGATTTGGAATTCGTTAACGGTCTCGATTTAAAATACGAATGCCCGATTTGTTTGCTGTGCCAGCGAGAACCGGTACAAACGCCGTGCGGCCATCGATTTTGTCGTTCGTGCATCCTCACGTGGATAAGAACTGGACGGAACAAATGCCCGGCGGATAACGAAACGATTGGAGAAGAAGTTTTATTTCCCGACAATTTCGCGAAACGCGAGATCAACTCGCTTCTCGTTCGATGTCCTACTAAATTTAACGGCTGCGAAGACGTGATCGAGCTCGGCAAAGTTGAGGTAATACTCGAAAAATAACGCACGAGACCGTTTTCGTTAACACGAGATATTTTATACAGGACCATCTGTTAACATGTTCGCACGTTCCCGTTTTGTGCCCTAATAATTGCTCCGCCGCAATTTTACGTCAGGATTTAGAATCTCATTTAAATAACGAATGTCTCCGACGAACCATTACGTGTAAACTTTGTTTCGGCGTTTTCCCCCTAAACGAGCAACAGGTAACTAAACGCGAATGATTGATTAAAAAACCTCGGTGATTAATACGAATTATATTAGAAACACTTTGAAACGTGTCCGATGGTTCCGATCCCGTGCGAATGTGGGGACGTGTTACCCCGGCAACAGATGGATTACCACAGAGATGACGTTTGCCTCGAAGGAAATGTTTCTTGCGATTTTGCAGAAGTCGGTTGCGTTACAAAAGTAAAATTGACTATATATTTTTTCGAAACTCCCAAGAAATCATCGTCTAATTTTTATGTGTTTTATTTTTTGTAAGATACCAAGAAAGCATTTGAAGGAACATTTGAAAACGGAAATGGAGGAGCACTTGCGTTTAACGATGTCCAGACTTAAAGACTTGCAGATGGTCGTGGGAAGTAATTTGAACGACCGACATTACGATTACAATATTGCCAATCGTTGGATGGATCAGGGCGGTTCGGGTGATGGAAGTCCCGAAATAGGATCCGTAAGACATCCAGAATTTTTGGCGACGGCTAACAGTCACCTGGATAAATATTCATTCATGCCTCCGGGAGATCATCTTAGGGATTTGTTTCAACGGAATATCAAGTTGGAGCAAACAACCCGAGAATTAGAGTTAAAACTCGAAGCGTGTCGCCTTCAATTTAAAAAATCCGACGAACACTGTGCATCGTTAATATCTCGGATGGAAAACTTAGAGTCTAGATTTTGTAACGGAGTCCACTATTGGAAAATAACGGACTTTTCTCGTCTTCGAGACGAAGCCGCTTCGGGTCATAATAGAGTGCTTCACAGCCCCGGATTTTATACTAGTTGTTACGGCTACCGAGTGTGTCTTCGATTGAACGTTCAAGGATCCGACGATTCCGCCTTTATGTCGCTATTTATTCACCTGATGCAGGGTGATTACGACGATATTCTGACGTGGCCGTTTGCGGGAAAAATCACGATGAGTATCATCGACCAAAATGATCGAACGGAAACGAAGCGTGATATAACCGAAACGATGCACACTAAGCCTGGATTAACCGCATTCAGAAAACCAACCACAGAACGTAATCCCAAAGGATTTGGGTACACCGAGTTTGTAGCTTTGATGAACTTGTTCGAGGGACCTTTTATAAAGCGTGATACGTTAATCGTGAGAGCAGTGGTGACTATTTAAACGTATGGGAATTTTTACTAAAAGAAAATTTATTTATTGATAACAATAATAAATGTAAAAAAAAACATGCTATTAACACAGTTATTAAAATGAGTAATTAAAAATACTGTTAATTGGCAACGTTTCATTTGTATCGAAGTTTGGTGACATTTATTTGTGCACTTTTATATATAGTTAAAATGGTCCGCACTTAACGCGTTAGTTTCATTTGTACAAATCATCTCGATTTTGACCGGATTCGTTTTTGCAGCATGGTTAACATTTCTGGCAAAACGCTTTGTTTTTTGCCAAAAAGTAGTCGTAAAACAGAATCGTCGTACGTTAACAACGCGACTAAATTTTGAAGAAAAAATCCCAGACAGTATTCAACCAGTTGCTCCGCGTTGTAAATCTACATAAACGAAAAGAAATTAAAAATAGAAGGAAAAGAAATGACATTTGTGTATTTTTTTTACCTTGGCGTGAATATACATTGCAACGGCGTTATCCTTATCCACGAATTTACAGGATGCGATTTCGCAAAAACGTAATAGCCCCTCGAGTTGGAAAAAATTAGCAGCAGCCATCAACTAATTTAACATCACAAAACATAATATTTAAAAACGCGCAAGGTCATAATTGCCTTCTTCGAATTCGTTCTTACCTCTAGAATATCGTTTCGATCGAGTACGAGATCGTCGCAACGTCCGTTGTATAAATAATGCATTACCATCTTGAAAATGCAATAAGTTAGTTTAATAAACAAAACCACTTACCACTAAGTTGCACTACTAAACAGCTTACTTTTCAGCAAATTAAACTTACCTGAAATACGTCGTATCTAATGTCGTTGATGTGGATGATAGATTCGGTAGCTAACATGGATTTAAAACATGGCGAAGAATTAATGAGAATTATTTTATGAGCGTAACAAATGCGTCCCTCCACTCGAAATTGAACGTCGGACAATTCCGGATTATTAACGTATTTCGGATCTAAAAGCAAAATCTCAAGATTTAAATTCTACACTCGATGATTAATCGTAATTCTGCGATTTTACCGATTCTCACTCCGCCAACAAAACTATCCTCCTGTCGAATTTTTATGGCGTCCTTTCCGAAACAACCCGAAAAGATGTCGGCCAGAAGAAGACTAGTTCCTTCGTTTTTACTTTGTCGAAAAATGTCGAAAAGTAGAGGTAGAGTGTCATCGACGAAAATCGCCATCGACTCAACGGGCCAAGTCGGTTGAAAATCCTGTAAAAGTTGATCGATAACTCCATCCAACTGCGCATCATTCGCAGTGTCCAGTGAATGCATCCAGCAGTGAAGAGTCCACGGAACGCCGATGTTTCGAAGATCTAACGTTATTTCCAGGTGATCGTTTTCGGAACTATGATACATTGCCTCTTGCAAAGACTTGATTTGCCGTTTGGTCAACTTTAAAGGTAAACTTAGATCTTCCGATTTCTTGCATCCAGTTAAATAAACCTTTCAAAAAACAAAACAAATTTAGTTATTACAGCTTTCGAGCACGTTAAGAAATATGTCTACCTGGCTTTTTCGATCGTTATTGCTTGATTCCTCCGCGAGTACTTCTTCCAGCGAGAGGACATCTCGTCTTTGATTGATCGACGGATGTGATAACAATTTATGCAAAGCTAATCTTTGTCCGTGCGCCGCCGCGACCGACAGCGAATTGTAGCAACCATTCTGAGCTTCGAAGCCAAAACTCAACGATTCCGAAACGAGCGTCGATAAAAACGGATGCGCTCCGTTAGACAATAATACGTCGATTATGTTGAGATCACCTAAAATTTAAAGAAATAAAAGTTCTAATTATTCCGGTTATAATAAGGTTCTCCTTGTTTTATTTAAAGTTTACTTACCGACCGCAGCAGCAATTTGTAACGGCGTAATGGTTACTTTGTCTTCGTTTAATTGAGCGCCACCTTCCACATTTGCACCGTTGTCGAGAAGGCACTGATGGGAAAAAAATCAAATAATATTAATCTTCAAACAGTTTCATATTAATTTATTACAGTTTGCCGCGTACCTTTATAATCGGTAAATGTCCTAGGATCGTTGCGTAAGTCAGTGCCGTCCATCTTTTGGTTTGAGGATTACAATGTCCCGGGTTCTGTCAACGTAAAATACAAATCCATCGATTCGAGATTGATATAGATTATAGAAGAATAATAAATTCTACAATATCAAAATTTCAATTTACTTCGACGTTTACGTCGGCGCCGGCTGAAACCAAACACCGAACCAAGTTGTCGTCTCCGCGTAAACACGCCAACATCAACGAAGTGAGCCCTCGGTCATTCAACGTATTTAACTTCGTCGAAGGTAACAATTGTAGACAAGTCGACATCACGTCCGATTTTCCGGAAGCGAATAACCAAAATGCAAACAGTGTCTTCCAGTCGGAGGCGTCGACAGATTTACCAACGTCAACAAAACTACTGCAAAAAATATATTTATTTGGCGACAGGTTGTCGATGCGTCAAAACTCGTCGATGTACCTCTCGTGTCGAATCGGACAATCGACGCCGGGAAGAAGCAATCTGGCAGCTTGCATGATGTCGTCTTTGTCGACGTGCGAAGAGTGTCGGTGTTCAGCGTGCGCCGAAGCGATTCGAATCCATTCGATTACCGGTGGGAGGACGGCGTAAGGTCTATCAAACAAACGAACGGTTATTAACTGCGTAATAAATCTGTCGTCGTTCTTCTTACCTTTCGTAGATTAATTCTTGTACCGGTTCTCCACCCGATCGGTATTCCAACTGCGAACATCGCATGAAATAAAACAAAGTGTGTAATGCGCAAGGAGTCCAAGTTCGACGCGTCGACTTTTTATTTGTCGACGAAGACGTAACGCGGTTGATCAAGTCTCCTACGGACAATAAATTGAATATTTTTAACTGCGTGTACATTAGAGACTATTTACTCGCGGATCATACTGAGTTCGGTTATCGTGCCCACGCACGTCGTCAAATAATTATGCTCGACGCCGTTTTTGCCGTTTCCGTTGTGTTTTTCGACGAGCGAAATCGCGGCGGATGGTGAGCTTCCAGAAGAGTTCGTGGCCGACTTGGGCATTGCTAACGCACCTAATGATTTAAACGTAAAATCGAGTTAAAAATAACATTTTTTTTCAATCGACGCGGAAAATAGCGTAAAATGAAAGCATTCATTCTCAATACGATTTCGTCGATTTTGTCGGTTATCTCGTAGGGAAAAAAATTGAGAATATTTGCGAGTTGAAACGTGAAATTATCAGAAAACGAAAGTGGTACAAAAAAATTATTTACCCGTTGCAGTTCTTCCCGTGTTCATGTGCGAGTATGGTTGCAAAAGACCCCACAATTCTCCGTTGTTAGCGATGGCATGTTCTAAACCAGACGCCGTCATCGGACAATTGCCGTCGTCTTCGGGCAAACATTGCACCATAATCTCTTCCAGGAGAGTTTCTATTCCAGACGCTAGATAAATAGCCGCGTATTCGTGAACGAATTTCGCGACGGCGACGTCCGACATCCATCGGTGAAATCTACCCACGTCGAACTGCAACCCAGCGCGAGCGGATTTACACTGCCTGTAATTGTGGACTCCGGTGAACATGGCCGCTGATCGAAGACAAGATTGTAAACACGATTCCGACATCGTCGACGAAAGAACCACTCTTAAAGCACTGGCGACTTCTTGCTTGCCGCAAAAGCCTAGAGGTCTAGAAAAACGCTGAGTCTCGATGGCAACTCGAACGAGAGCGCGTTGAAGTAAGTACGACAAACGCGGAACCACTTCCGTCGAAAATTTCGACAACGAATGTTTTAGTCTGCCGTTTCGAAGCACTTTTAAAACGTCGCCTTGCGTCCACGGCAATCGCGTTAATTCGACGAGTCGACAATGGCTGTCGACCCAAATGAACTCGTCGGCGGAGGTAATGGTCTCTAAGCTAGGATGTCGAAATAATCGACGCGGATTATAATCAACTTCGCTACCCGTCGTGGAAGTTTTATCCGATTGAGTCGATATAGTCGACATAGTCGACATCGTTTCGATCACGTGTCTGATTTCAGCCAAACCCGAAACATTCTGAAGTTGCGTCGAACTTCGCCGATTACTTATTAATTTTCTGTTCGTCGACTTGGAATGTTTCGTCATGTGCGCACTCAGAACGATAGATTCGTCCTCCGGAATCACCGAAACTGGAAGACGGGACAAAACGGACGGATTTTGCGACGATACGATGACTGTCTCCGGGTGCAAGTGAAGGCCAGCCAGAGTGTCGGCCAAAGGAGACGAAGAATGACCGTCGCTCATCGACGCGTGACCGGATGATCTTAAATGCAAAGTTTCGTGTTGTTGCAAAAACGAAAAATAAAATTGTTTAAAATAAAAAATCAAGAATTTCACCTGTTTTCGTCGCTCGACGATCCAGAATCCTTTCTCGCGGGAATCGTTAGCGTGACCGGAACGGGAAGTTCCTCCATACTCAAATAATTCGTAAACTTAGAAATATTTTTTCGACGTAATTTCAAACGTGACGGAAGTCGTTTGCTCCTATGAACAACTTCGGGTCCAAATTCGATGGGAGATTTACGGTTCGTGGATTTGAATTTTCTGACGTCTTGCGGAGATTTCGGCTCGTCGACATCGTCGATGTCGGGTGGTTGAGGATGCGTTTCGACCGTAACGATGACTTGTCGGTGATTCTTGGCGGGAAGCGGAGGTTTGTCGAAAGATTTCGGTGGACGGGAATGAAAATTTACGTTTGTCACGTCGCGTCTAGAAACAAATTTCCTGTCGTCCGTTATATCATCGCCGGGTCTGTAAATAAAATTAAAAAAAAAGTTATTAATAACAAGTAACTAAAAATCATAATTATCGATAAATAAAATTAAATCCCAAAAAAAATAAATGCGGTAAAAAAATAAAAATTTCGACGTGAAAAATTTAATTTGCCAATTAAAATTCTACATTTTTCCGACTAAATTCAAAAAAGCAAATTTCATCAATTTTTTTGTCGTTTCAGTTTGTCGAAAACTTTCTTTTCTACAATTTTCGCAAGCGAGCAAAAAAAGTTGAAAAAAATGTTAAAAATTCAAAAAGTTAAAAAACAAAATTTGAAAAATAACTTTTAAAACAAGGCGAAATTAGTTTTACCTTCTTGGTTTAGGTCTGAGTATTTCGTGTCCTTCTGGTTGTCTATATTGATCCGGATCGCGA
>JAQIWS010000386.1:0-23994 GCA_034696085.1 Stigmatogaster subterranea | reverse complement strand
CATTTAAAAATTCACGCTCATCGGTGCTAAAATTACATTAACTAATAACTAACAACAATAATAAACTTTGCTTTCAAATCGCATTCGCCCGGATAAAACTCAATCACCGCGAAATTAACTAATTCCCAATTAAAATTTCTCATTTCACGCATTTCCACACCAACTCTTTTTCTTCTCGTTCTCCTTCATCTTCTTCAAAACAACAATTTCAAAATTTTTCCATCAAAAAAAAAAAAAAAATCCTGCGGTTTGACCAAAATTGATCTTCGTGAAAAGGACGTAATAACATCTGCCAAACGAAATGACGTCAAACCACAACAGTGGGCATCCCTAATGAAGCAGTATATAGTGTACGTGACTGTTGCAATGTGGTTTTCACGAACGAATCCTTCAGCGGTCACCTTTCGTTTACTCTGCCTTTCAATTATAAGTTTAACGCACCGCGTTTACCACGTGTTCGGTATCGATTTCCTCGATTACTGCACTGTACTACTCCTTGTCTTTTTCCTACGGCTGATGAATGACGACCGAGTAATTAAACAATTTCCCAACGAGCGAGAACTTAATTTCGGCGTCGAGTATCACCATCAACGAGCAACGAAGCTTTCGACATCATCAGTCAAGAACGCAGACAGTGAAACCACAACTGACGTAAGAAAATTTAAATTTAAATTATGGGTTTATTACTCTTCACTAAAAATAAAATAAAAAGATGTAATAAAAATATTTTTAAAAAGACGATATTGTTGTTGTTATTAAAAGTGTCGAGTTGTAGTGATTTATAGTTAAAAAATATTTTTTTTTAAAGTTGTAATAAAACGTGAAATAAGTTGTAATAAATAATCCCCAGATGGCAGCACTGTCAAGGAATAGCAGCGTGATATAAGCGATAATCGTCGCTCTTAAAACGCAACAAGTCTTCTAGCGCCACCTGTTGTTCGATGGTTTAAGTTCAAAAGCCGACAGTACATCAACGTTGGCTCCCACAAAACGCGGGAATTGAATTATGAAACCGCAGTAACCAATGACAAGATGTGCTACGTTATTGCCAACGACAACTAAACAAAATATTATATTACAACGTCCGTTTTCCATTATGCCAAATGGCGCGGAACATCATTTGCAATAAAAAAAAAATTTTTTTTTGTTCATGCGTTTTTTGGCTAACAAAAATTATTCCAAAATCCTCTTGAAATATTTCATCTCTCTCTTTTCACGTTATTCAAAATCAGCGACGCAGAAATCGAAAAATTGCATAAAGCCGAAATATTACGAAATAATTCTCGTCGTCAAGAATTTCAATTTATTTCTGGGGAGAGAGAGAGAGAGAAAGAGAGAAAAAAAAAGTGCTTCTTATGAAAGAGAAAAGCAGTCACAGCGGAGTCTACACGCACCATCTTTCTCTCGTAATGAACGTTGATGAGATTAAAGGGTGACCGACTCGCGTTCAGAACATCGAGTGGAGAGAAAACGAAGCCTGACAAAGCGCACCGTCCCAAAACTAATCAATCCGCTAAGGAATTGTGGCTCCAACTGCAAAACACCATTAGCTCATCTACCAAATCTTAGGTATCTAATATAGTAAAAATTATTTAGGATTAAGTTCGCCATTATCATCGAAAAAATTGCTTTGAATGGATTACTAACTTAAAAATTCGACGTCGAGTTGTGAATTATTAAACGTGAAAAAAATTTGTTAAGAATTCTATTTTTAGATTTTTCAAAGTTTTTTTTCTCTCTCGTCACGTTAAAATCAATAACTAAAGCGTCGTTCGTGCACGAAAGACGAAAATCTCGTTTGCATTAGTAAATATTTATTAAGCCGCGCTCCGTCGGTTTATAACGACTTAATCTCCTCTAAATATTGGATTGGAAAAGCCAAGTTGAAAAACAAGGGTTAAATTAACTCATTAACCAAAACGTATAAAACTTTTAGAGCTTCCTCGCTCTCGCCACCACTCGCAATGTCATCGCATTTCAATTACCGAGTTCACCAAATTGCGCAAGAAATAATTTTTAATAGAGGTCACGGCTACCGACCTCCTAAAATGACGTCAAAAGTCAATTCGGCGCAAAACGATGCGCGTTAACAAAAAAAAAATTTTTTTTCTTAAATTTTTTTTAAAATTATATATTATTATAATATATAAATATAAGGTCGAAAATATAAAATAATTTCGCCGTCAGAGCGCGTCGTTCGCTGAGAATCGATTGGCAGGATAATATTGTAATACGAACTGCAACATTTTCAATTTCCAACCAGTTTTATTTTCCACGGATCAAAATAAACTTTGCACCACGTAGATATATAAATTATTAATTTTCTCCAAAATCGAAACTCGACATTTTTTTTTTTATTATTATTTTCAGTCGAAATAGCGTTTCAGACCTCGCTCACTATCATCTCGGTAGAATGCAAAATTGGACTCGTTTACACCCGGCTGACGAATCAAGAGCCTAAAAATGGATTAACGAGCTTTCGTTGAATTGCAACCCTAATCTCCATTTATTATTTCATTATTTTGCGCAATTAAAACGCTCGACTTCGTTTAGAACGCTTAATTTGGCGCTGATGTGAAAGAATCCGGCGGTGTCATACAAGAAAACGACAAAAGTGGGCTTTTCAGCGAATTCCGACGAAATTATCTCTAATTATACGTTCGAATAAAAGCTAAGTAATCGTCTTTGAAACGTAGCCAATGCCACGAATCTAATTGAGAGAAAATAAAACGCGTGCCAACGTAAGCCTAATGTTAACCTCGTTAACTCCTGTCGTGTAACAGGTAGGGGGAAAAAAAAACCTGGTCAAACTAGTGGGTAAATGGGGAAATCAAAAACACCAACTTTATTTTATTTTTATAGTTTCAATCGAACTAAAGCTATTTTTCTAATATATATTTTTAGTATCAGACGTCGTCATAAAGTCGACAACTGAGCGTCTGGTTTTGTTATTGAGTTTGATGGCAATTACTTTGTATACACAGAAAAAGTAGACTTGTAATTTAATTTAATGAACACTTTTGCGACTACGTTCTATTAAACTCAAACATTTACGTCTTTTTTTTTTTCCTTCCTTTTTGTTATTTTTCATATATAATCTTTTCTCCTCGATTAAAAAAATTCACTAAGAAACGAAACATCTGGTAAACAAAACGCAGACGAAAAATTTTTCTCACAAAATTAAGCTTTCTTCTCTCAATAAAATAAATTAAAATAAAATAAAAATCCCTTTCTACCTAAATTAATGATTCCCGACATTCACCAGACACACAACGTCTTCATCTCAAGAAAACTGACGAATCGGCGCGCATCACCCAATGCAAAATGAAAGCCCCCATCATGTAAACCTGCCTCGTCTGGGATTTGTGCGAGGGCTTATTCCATCACATTAAAATCCCCTCTCCTCTCTCCTTCAAATATTGCCACGTATGCAATACTTGGCACCACGTGCTCTAACACCTAAACCCCACCTTACTCCTCTTAGTCAACCCCGCGTCTGCGCACCACCACCTAAACCCAAAACTGCAATTGCTTCGCATCTAATCCTTAAGCAGTGTCCAAAATTTACTCTAATCCCGCATTATGCCTACTCCACCGTGTACCGGTATATATACACACGTATACACCAACTCGATCATTACGGTAGCGACGCAGTCGCCATAGCAACCAAATCGATCTGCATCGAGCACGGGTAGCAAGTAAGGGCTTTTATCTACGTCTGCCGTGCGAGAATTACAATGCTCGGCTAACCTTCAGGCGAAGCTTAAAATAACGTAATTTTAAGTTGCGTTGCTCCAACGTGACAAACCCAACAGCAAAAAAACCGTCTTTCAAAGCACTAATTGAACAACCACTCAAACCGTGAAAAACCGGTTTTCTCGTGGTCTATATAACACAACGATTTTTTAGTTTTGCGTTTTGCGTATAAATTTTGTCTCAAAAATTTTTTTATGTTGTATTAAGTCAATGGGAAATGAATCTATTTGAACGTGTTAAATTAAATTTGGCGGGAAAGTGGTGAAGGAAAAAAAAAAAAATACAGGTAAAGCGGATATTTTTTTTTTCGAGGAAAAGAAAATCCTTTTGATCAGACTTTTTCCCATCTTGAAAATGAATCAACGTTTTCTCTTCTCTCTCTCTCTGGCACCACGGGCGCTCTATCGATTCGATCCGTGAGCAACTGAGAAAACAACACTCTCGGAGTTGTCATTTTTCTTCTTTGATAGAGTCTCCGGACTCCATCCAATTCTGGATCAAAATTGACCACACCAGTTGAGATGACCCGAATCTTTCACGCTTTTCAATCAGGGCGACACCAACTGCGTAAACAAATAATTTTTCTTTCCCCTTCCTTCTCTCCTTTCTTTAATACAAAATAAATCCCCCTAAGCTCGTCTGCAGTAGTTTTATAAACTCGCAATTCGCTGACATCAACAAATTTAAATTAAATCACGCGTTATTTAAACTGTTAACGCAATTTTAATTGATTCATTAAGACTAAGACTCCTAACGAGAACTAAAGAAACTCAATTGCCAATGGCCATTAAAACCGAAGAGCCAACTTAGTCTTCGTCTGCGTCTGCGAGCGAGGCTACTTCTGATAATTTGCTTCTTTCACAGTTTGCAAATTAATTTTCTCCGGTGAGTACCGCGCACAAAAGCTGCTTTCCCACCCACAGATCTTCCGCGATTCCTAATTAATTCATCAGAGTATAAACACACATTGCATCCTTTCGCTTCTAATTCTAATTACAATTAATTGTACACGTCCTCTTTTCTTATTTTTAAAAAAAAATTCTAATTCAAAAATGAAAAGAAGAAATTTTCTTTTAAAAAACTTCGCCAACTTTTCACACCCAAAAAAAAATTTATTCTGACAGCAAAATTCTCCAGATCAATGGAAAACCGTTTTTTTCGCTTCATCTTGTTGTTGTTTGCAAGTTTTCAGCTTAGCTATGTTAAGCGACAGAAAGAGAGAGAGAAGGATCTTCCAATTGAGTTGAGGAAAAAGTAAGAGGAAAAAAAAGGAGATGTAGAAAAGTAAAAAAAAGAAATCTTTCCTGAAGTGTGCACTTTTACTCCTTTTTTTGGTTTTAAATCCACCAAGAATCTTTTATTTTTCGTTTTTCCCACACAACCAACCAAGAATTGCTGTTTTCGACAAAAGCGTCGCGAAGGGTGGCTAAATCGGTTTTTCTCCAATCATTCTTACAAGCTTTCTAACAAGATGAAAACGAAAGAGGGGGTAAGGTATAAGGTAAGGTAAACGTGTAGACGAAGCAGAAGAATAAAACGAATACAAAGCTATCTAGTAATCCGAACAACTGTAAAGACACACGCTCAAGACGCCAATTGGTTCGCTATTTTCCCCACTTTTATAGCACTTTCTCTTTGACAAATCAATATTTACTCTCGGAATCAAAAAATACCTACAGTAAAAATAACTAACTGAGTACAGTAAAACATAAAATATCAAACGAAGACGATAAAACCGAAAAATTTCGCAATAATCTCTGCAAAAAATATTGACATAAAAACTATCTAACTGCGGATTCTACCAAAAACGTATTTTCATCAGCTTTGGGTTCTTTATATATATATATAATATAAAGAAAAATAAAGAGGAAAAAAGATCGATTCCTCACCTCTCGCTTCATCCGCGTTGATCGCCAAGTCTCAAGAAAGAGAATTGCTAACCCACCAATGGCAGCACTAAGTTACAAGCGGGAATTTGCCACATGCTTTCTATTCCCACTTCTGGGGTTCCAGAATCCAGATAGATAGAAAAGGTAAAACGAAGAGAGAAGAAAAAAAAATTTTCCTCTAAAAGTTTAGGGGATAGAAAAAAAAAAGCAAAATCCTTTTTTCCTCCATTAAGCTAACGTTTTAGTGTAGTGAATGCAAAATTAAAAGCCGGTCTTAAAATCTATATCCCGGTTAAACTTTACTTACTTAATTTAACGCGGTGGAAATACCGCCAATAAATTTACACTCGTGTTCAGGTATATTCCGCATCCGATCTACGAGAAAACGTGGTCCAATTAAAGAGAACGATTTGCGGCTAACAAGCAAGCAACCACACGTGACTGACATTGACACCGCTGAGCAAACTGTCTTTCGCAGGTTCCTTATTTTTCCATTCCCGCCTTTTCTCTTAACACGCCATCTTCGCCGTTCAATTAAGCTACGACCATGCGCAAAAAATAATTGAGCATGGAGAAGGACGTGACAAGCGCAGACTCAACTGGAAAAAATATAAAAGGATTTGGAAAATAAAGTTCGCACAGGTTTTTTAAGTGGAGAAATTTTGTTCTTGGAAAAAAATTGCTTTGGACGTTTGTATTTCTTGGTCGAATAAAAATGGAAGACGCGTAATATTCACGTTGATCCACGTGAGGCTCACTCTCGCTGTCAATCATTTTTCTTTTCAAGGCGGATACATAAAAACCAGACACGTAAAATGGGGAAATTTCATTTCGCAAAACTTTCCCCTCGTCGAATTTTTGATGGCTACCAATCAACTGTGAACATTAAACAGCGCATTTTAAAACCCCCCTTAATTCGCACTTTTACGGTCATCAAAAGCAATCACTCTGATTAGATCGATAAAACACTGCACTACCTTTAAAAAAAAAAAAAAAAAATTCATTACTCGACATTTCCCATCCACCTTAAAAACCCTCAACCACAAAAATATATAAAAACCCAACTCCCACATTCGAATAACCCACTTCAATTTACAACTTTCGCCCCTTAACCCGGACTCACACAAACTTCCCTACAAACTACCTAGTCCAAAAAAAAATTCAAACTACACCAAAAAAAAAAAAAAAAGAAACCCGCAAAAAACCCGCCAATTCAACGCACCATCTGCGAGTTCCATTTTTACAGTGGAATCTCTTCCGCATATATCGACCATAATCAAGGCACATTTGCGGCCTAGTGCGCGCTTCCTCTTCAATACTTGCAGCCACTCAACTTTCTATATTCACGTCGCGGGTTCTTGCGTGGTGCGTTCGGAGTCAGGGGCGATACATTGGCGCCCCGCTTTCCACCGGCTGCAACTGCAAAAGCAGAGCGAGCGAGCGAGCGAGAGAGAGAGAGAAGAGAAAGCGGCCAACGCTTGGGTTCCCCGATCGATTTCCATATTGCTGAATGCGAGGGAGGGGGGCGGGCTGTTCAACATCGACGACGACTACGACGAGTGTGGAAGGCGGGGGTGGTTACACACGTTGGAAGAGCATTCAACAGGCCCCTCTCGTTCTATTTCTATATATCTCCAACGGTGAGTGGAGTTGAGTTGGAAGGAAAAGCGCACGCGCTTGGCGACGCCATGATTGCAACACACGCGTGACGTCAACATTTTTCTGTTTCCTGCGTGTCTATTCATTCGGAGCCACGCCACCGAGGGAACCAGCCGGGAATGGGAGAGAAAAAGAGGTCACGTGTCACCGCGATCAATGTATTTGTTAATGGTCGCAATAATTCACTTTTTGCACCAAGGTGAGTGGGAGGAGGCCGCGTTAACGACGGTGAACGGAGCTCGGCGGGAGGAGACGGGGGAGCGAAAAGTCCATTCTTTTTTGATGTGGTTTATTTTCTCTCTCAAAAGCAGACGGTGCGAAATTTGATCGATCGTCAGATCGCTATGCAACGCAGCCTCTGCTGTTACTGCCCCGCACCCGACAACCACGGGATGTGCACGTAAAGTGGCGCTCGGGTGCCAGCGACCTCGCTGGGCGAACTGCGTCGGACGACTCTTATAAAACCGGGGATTGCTACCCACGCCCCCTTCCCCCCGCCTCCCCCACCTTGACGAACCGAGAACGACTTAAAACATATCTGCTTGCGCGAAAAAAAAGCGACACGTGCCACCACGGCGTTCTACATGCCACAGTTTATTAGGCAAAGAATGAAGCCGGCGTCCGTCAGAGGCTTGTACTCATGTTTGACTGCTGTCTTTCTGTCGTTGCTGCCAGCTTCGTACGATACCGCTCACAGGTAGGTCCTAACTCGCTCTTTTCTCTATACCATTCTATATTTTTACGTGTACACGAACCAACCGATGAATTTTTAAACGTTGAGAGAAATTTGCAGTTATCGCTCGATTGGCAGCGATGAATAAATTTTTTACGCGTAATCGGGAATTAATTTTATTCGGAGGTTAAATTCAATCCAAAGCCAAAGTGGAGATTTTAAAAAGAGATAGATACGATTACATCTATCTTTTTTAAAGTGTTAAACGTGAGCGTTAAAGTGCGAAGGGAGAATTTTAATCATTGATTTTAAAACCGTTCCGCCACCATTTTTTTTCTTCATCCCCTACTAAAAAAAAAAATAAAAAAAAAAAGAATTTGAGATTTGGTATTTAAAAATTTAAGCAGGCGGGTCATGCTTCATTTGATACAGAAACATCACTTTTAGCCAACCTTGCGGCGTTCGTAACGGATTTACGCGGCTTAACGCTGAAGAAAGAATCTTCTTTCTTTGTGCTCTGCATGCGAACTACACTCAAATTAACGACACTCGCTGGCAAAACACACTGTTAGAAAACAAACCCGAGTGATAACAAGTTTGCCATCCAACTATCGTATTATCCTCGTTAAATTTCTCCACGTCCGCCTCTACACTGCGGTTTGCAACGCGTATTTTCCCATTAAAACCGTTAACCCCAACTCCAATACTGGAAAATCCTCTTGAAAACTTTTGATTCCAATGTTTAAAATCGGTTTATAAATAATTATTTATATTTATAATTTTCAGATCCAACAGTCTCAACATTTCATCTATGCTGGATTCAGTGTTAAAACATTACGACAAACGAGTTAGACCTAACTACGGAGGTAAGAACCACTAAATCCTTTCTCGTATTTTAGTAATTTCACCGAACCACAAACAAAAACTGGTCGTATTTTAGCTGAGTTTTATGAAGGCATTTTTATTTCTTTTCCACTATTACGCTATATAAATTTTTTCTTTCCACTTCACTTCACTCTAAATGTAAAACTCTCGAGGATTATGATAATTTTCAAACACTTTCACCGCAGCGTTATTTCCCACTAAATTCCAGGGATTAACCATTGCGGTTTTTGTTTTTTAAATTTTTTGAAACTCTTACACCCCTCTTAAAAATTTCCGTTTCCTCCTTTTTCCGCCCCTCTCAAAACTAACTCATAACCCTAAATCACCATCCATTAAGCCTAAAACTTTTCTCCTAATTACGCAATAACTACTAAACCTAAAACTAAAACTAAAACCCACAATGACAAATGTATTACTTCCCTTACACACAATAACATATTCCCCAAACAAATTCACCGGAGACACACACTTAATCCTCCATTTTCCCCTCCCACTGTCTTATAACTTACGCCCAATTCTCATAAAAGACTCGCACATTCTCAGCTAACTTTAATTGCGTTCAACCGTTAATTCAGACAACCTACTCCCTTAGGAAGACGTACAACTCCTTATATACATCGGCAGCCATTACACTATATTTACCCCGACACCTCGTGTCAAAGTTTCAACCGTTACTCGTAAACTTAACCGTTAAAATTATAGCGTGTGAGGTAAAGGAAAAAACAAACAACAAAGTTGTAGTTTCAATGACCGTTATTAAATTCGAAATTGCGTACTCTCGAAACCCGATTTTATTTTATCAGTTCTTAAAAACGTCGTTGCAATTTGAAATTGTCAACGTAGTCGTCGTCGTCGTCGTCGTCGAGATCTTGATATTTTATTTTTTCTGCAGGAATCAGCGAAAAATATTTTTTTTATGTGTGGGAAGAAAGATGGAGGAGGAGGAGTGGAAGATTGTGGGTAGACATGGTTTTTTAATGTCAGTTTTGTGGCAAGAAAGTGTCACTTCGAGTGACTGCGTCTAAAAATTGAAAACTTAATCATACGTGGATATCATACACAAACAAAAACAAAAACAAAAAGTCGTTGGGAAAACTGTTGAAAATTGGAAACAAAACAATTTTAAAAATTTACAATTTTCACCAATAAATATCAAAACCCGACGTTTAATTTAATTAAAATCTCGACAAAGCGTCTGGACATCTGACGGACCTCGTAAACACATTTTCGAACAAGAAAATGATTAAATCTTAACTTTACACGTGTTGCCTTTTCCTATAGCGTCTGCAGCTGCGTTATGAGGTATCAAATTCTATTTAGGAACGCGCGTTGTGTCGACTGATTTTGATTAACAAGTCTGACGCAAAACTAAACAACAATATTTTGATCGCTATTTCATCGAGTCTGGGGCAAAGGTTTTAAGGCACCAGTGGGTGGAAACTGCAAACACGTTTTTCTAAAGAGTGGACAACGTGTAAACACTTTTTTCCGTAAAAGCATCTTTTCTACTATTGTTGTACAACACGCGATGTTGTAGTTAAAATCAACGCACCCTTAACCTTTCGTGTAGGCGAACTACACGCAATACTCGAGTGAATTTCCGAGCAGTTTTTACAGTGTTTTTCAGGTTTTTGAATTTTTGAATTTTTGAATTTTTGAATTTTTTAATTTTTTAATTTTTTTTAAAAATGTCGGAAATTTTTTTTTACTTCAAATGTAAATTTGAGGAAATGAAATGTAATGATGGAAGGCGACGACGGTAAATTGAATTTTGTTGAAGAAAATGAGGTAATTAAGAATTCAGGTGAATTTTGGTTCATTTTAGTTTTTAAATTGTCACGGTTACGTTTTGAGTGTTCGTTTAAGTTGGGGAAGAAGAAGAAGAAGGATGAGAAAAAATGAAAATGGAAGAATGAAAAAGAAAAACAATTAAAGTTATTTTTGTGCGAGTTGAGTGGTTGTCTTAAATGAGAGAAATTTGGCTTTGTAATTAATCCATCTGGTGAGCACTTTGAATGCGTGTTCACTCGAGTGAATTCAAATGAGAAAAGATCTTCGAGCTCGACTTTTTTTTCAAAACGACAACAATTTTCTTCCTTTCTTTTGGCGCCTTAACAACAAAAAACCACTAAAATAACCCTAACCTCCCCAAAAAAAAAAAAAACTAAAAGCAATAAAAATTAATTAAGTTAGATGGTAGTTCGTGACTACAAAAAAAAGTAGTAGTCGAGAAAATTATCAACCAACTTTTCACAAAAATTAAGTTGGAGCGTTGTAACTGGAGTTACGTTCTAAGACGGACGTTCCACTTTTATGTAGTCCGAGAATTAACTGACGAGAGATAAAAAGAGCCATCACAAGTTTTACAGATGTCGTTACCACCAACTCACATCACGATTACTCATTAACTCTCGCGAGTGATACCCAAGATCAGGTGATCCAACGCGAAAAATTCTCAGGTGAATACACAGCTGAGCTCACAAAAATTTCCCAACCATCCATCCATCCAAAAAAGAAAAACATCGTTACCAACGGCTATATTTAGACAGTACAGTAAAAGTGTTTTGACCTTTACATTACATTACCTCTAAGAGGATTCCACCCAAACCAGGTGCGATTACAAAACGCGTTCCGACTCAACCTACAAAAAAATATCAAAATTCACGTTATCGACCACGACCACCGTAATTGTCTACACCACCACCACTCTACGTAATACGACCACTCTTTAAACCAGATGGAAAAATCTTTCCCCTCCATCAACCTCACCTTAACTTATCACATCACGATCACACCCCCTCAAAAAAAAAAAAAAAAACAGCGATAGACGGGGGGTCGCCCCCTTGATCGCTTCGATTGGAGGCAAAGAAACCAACTGACGCCTTCTTATTTGTCAAGAAAAACCGGAGAAACCTCAACGGAAATGACATGTCCGTTGAAATTCAATCCCAGTTCAGAACCTCCTGAGTGCACACGCCGGTGTGAGCAGCTGACCTTTTATCGCCGTGATACTTCTCAACTCCCCCTTCCCCCCCCACACACACACAAAAAAAGGAATAAGACGAAAAAAAACTTCGTGATCTGCCCCGAGCAGCTGCCGGTGGATGAAGCGAAAACGCCGGCTCACATCTTTCACTCGACCGATAGAGGCTCACCAGTCGACAGCACTGGGAGAAATTTAATCGAAGCGTGCAAAAGAAACCGAACAAGATTCACGTTCCTCTCGGGAAACCTCGTGACTATCCAGTGGGCCAACTGGTCTTTATTTTTATTTCACGGTTTGAAAATAAAAAGTCGTTCACGTTCATTGTTTATAATCGTTAAAGAGTTTTTGTTCTCGTGTTTGGGGAGGTTTGGGGTTGGTTTCAATTGGCGAGTTGGAAGAGCGACAAATGGAATTTCGCCAAAAACCGAACAAGTGGAGTGATGGGGAACCACCCTCTTCCTACGGTTCGCTGATTGAAACAAAGTGGCAGGAAAACAGATTTTTAAAAACAATAACCATCTTTTCTCTCCAATCTCTGTTTCTACAAAAAAAAAAAAAAAAATTTCCCACGCTTACGAATTTCACTTTTAATTGGCAAAAATTACCAAGAAAAAAAGTTATTCAATTAATAGCGCGAAATCGTCAACATAATAGACGAAGAGATTTTCCAATCGATATGTTGTTGTTGTACTCGTCACAACTGGATGAGCTCAATAAGATTTAAAAAAATTCAGTTTTAATTCGAAATGGAATTAATCAAATAAAATCCCGAATAAAAAAAGGGTTGGCAAACATCGAACACATTGCATAGCTAAATCAGTGTTTGCTTCCAGTTCATTATTAGCTTCTATTCACGTGTTGGTAATTTGTCAGCAACGTACAAACGCGCAACTCGCCAATTGGAAATCGAAAATCAGTTCGACACAGATGGTAGAAAACTCGTTAATCATTACTCAGCCTAAACACCAAACAATATTCGTGTCCTAAAGACCTAAAGTAAACGTTACCCAGACCCACCAAACCCAGACCAGGTAAACAACAACAACAACCGACAACCCGGAAAAACAAACTTTCTACTTTACAACTCAACTTTACAACCAACAAAAAGTCCATTACAGAAATCCAATACTACAAAGTACAAAACTTCTCTTTACTTAACGACATTCATCATCAATTTACAAACACGTTATTTTTTCTTGGTAACTCCTTCAAGAAGAAAAAAGCAAAAAGACACGAATTCTTTTTCCTTTCTTTCTCACCTCCTTTTCTTTTCTCTCATTTCGTGTTCAGGCAAATGCACGTCGCTTGTTCGGCGATGCTTCGAAAGAGAACTATCGCAATGGATGAGAGAACATAAGACACCTGAGTTGTTCCTTTTCTCTTCTTAACGACATACATTACTCAAAGCCGGATATTGCAAGGCGAAAAAGGTGTTCGCACAAGCTTCGTATGGTTCTTAACCCTGTTTGAGATATAGAAGCTCTCTGGATGTCTCAATGTCTCCCTCAACGACGTTCTTAAGCTGATTTATATCTCGCGACACACGCGTAATATAGAACTACAAATGCCTGGTCTCGACGAAAATTCAAAGAAAAAGTAGATGGGGAAAAAAAATTAAATTTAGTCGAGTTCTCTAATTAACTTTTGTTAAGTTCGCGTCCCGAAGTGAAATACAAATTGTGATGAAACCAAATGACGTCATTTGTAGAGTTGACAACGTCTTTTCCGTCACTTTCCACCGAATTAACCATCAAACTCGTTGAATTTCGTACGATGGTTCATCCAAAAAGCACGTTACTTCGTTATCGAACCTTGCAGACTTCATTTAGTTTGTTCCCTCTCTTCTCACTGACATGGAAACAATTCTTTTTCACTCAACTTCTTTTGGCAATTTTTCCCCCATCTCTCTCTCTCTCTCTCTCGACCCACCCACTCTTTTTCCAAGTGGGATCTTAAATTGTAAAGACACTACCAAAAAAAAAATTTACTCTCGATTCCTTTTTTCCAACTACTATTTTATTTTTTCTCGTTCAAGCCCAATTAGCATTTGTTATCTAGTCTTATCTCACGTGCGCATACACCACGATTACCCGCTGCGATGACACAATTTTTCTTTCCAAGCTCAACGTAAAAATACAAACAACAACCAACCAAAAAAACATAAGATTTATTTTTCTTTCTCCATTTAAAAAAAAAAAAAAAAAAACAGGAGGAAAAAACAACCAAAAAATTGCAGCTTAGAAGTTGTTGTGATACGATATTACGGGCTTTAAGCCAAAAATAGCATCAAGAAGTGAAAAAAAAAAAAAAAAAAAAAAAAACCACGTATAGAAAAATAAAAATATATATATTAAAAAACGAATAAAACATTTGAAAATACAAACCTACAAAACCCTCAACCCGCACATAAAAATAACAACAAAATAATAAATAATAAATACCTCGTTTTGACACGCATTGTTCGCATTCATTCGAAGAGTCAAACTGTCACTATTTATCAAAAATTTTCCACTAATATCACTCCGAACACACGATACACTCCGTGTATCTGAATTGCCTATAACTACATCTCCCCAACCAGATGCGAATATGATTCTCCATACAAAAATCTGAAAAGACTCAAAACTGGTAAACCGTCGTTCAAAGGATGAAAATAAAAAATCTTTGGTTGGAAATATAAATCAAATCAAACTAAACCCGAGTAACCGACATCTATGCTCTTTTTGAAAAATCTAATGTGCAAGCTAGATAAGAATCCATCATTATATCGATCGAAACGACCAATATCGAAGTAAACACGCCAACCGTATCTTTTACTGCCCATCGACAGAGTTGATCGTCTTTTGCCCTCTTTTCACCTTCATTTGTTCGCAATTTCTTATCTCTCACCGCCATATTTTTTTTTAATTCTCATTTCTCACACTAAAAATTATCTTCACAATTGCCTTATCACCACCAAAAATTAATTGATATAAGTGAAAATTAGAAACAACTTTGAACAACACCACGAGACAAAAAAATAATCTCACTACCCTTTTTTTATTTTTCTTGTTGCGAGATCGAAAAAAAGAAAGGAGAAAAAAAAACCTATCAAACACAATAGAAGTAAGGTTTATCAAGATCTAGATAAGCTTTATACTATATAAAAGAGGGGAACTCGAGTGTACACCTCAAAATCTGTCGACTGATAAAAATATAGAAAAGGCGATTTTTCAAGATTGAAAACCGTATTTAGTCTTCAGACAGATCTAGGTTAACTTTTTTCTACCTTATTATTACTATTATTAGTAGTAGTTACTGTATTATATATAAATTCAGGACATGTGTCTTGTTCGCACATTCGCATTCTCTTTTTTTTTTTTAGAGGAACAACTGTATGATTATTATCATCTTCATAAAACCCCCACTCTGGCATAGTTCCAGAGTTGTAAAGCAAACTTGAATCCCCCATAAATATCTAAAAGTCAAAGTGATAACAAAACCATCAGGAAAAATGTAATTTACACTTCAAAGTTGAAAACTAAACCTAAGGCGAAGAGATGGGAAAAAGAAAAAGAAATTATTTTAATAATAAAAATTACTAAAAAAAAGCATGAATTATTTACACCATATCTTTGCCCAATTTCCTCGACTAACTACAAAACTTTACAAATAAATTTTTTTTTGGCAAGAGAATGGTGTGTAAAAAAGAAAAAAAAAGTTTTTTGTTGTCTAGTGTACTACACAGACAGCTCATTAACGTAACTTGCGGTTTTTCTTTTGCTTGGAAAATCTCCAGAAGCAAAAAGAAATTTCAGTCAGCGTGTGATTTATTCTTAGCGCGCTAAACACACAAAACTCACGGCGCACCTTCAACGCCAGAAGAGTCACGTGTTTCCGTAGTTGGGGTGAATTAGAAGTAGAGACTGCTGCTGATGTTTGATTTCCTTAAAATTTAAATTACCATTTCTCCGGCTGATTGGCTCGACTGGTTGATTTTAAAAAATAAAAAAAAAAATCCGAAATTTCATTAAAATTCGAGTTTGTAACAAAATTGCCATCTCGCCATTTCTCTTTTTTCCATCCAAAAAAAATTCATTTCTACGCAATACGGAGATTTAACATTGATATACATATATCAAAACCTCGAGCACAGCTTGAAAAATATTCACGTTGATCGACAATCCACGTACAAAATACGCCTAATGTTTGTCTAAATGTATGCAAACACACACAAAAACCGTAGAGAAATACAAGTGTACGCAAATGTAGTCGTGGAATACAGAAAAAGGGGGCATCGGGTTGAAAGCATTCATCATGAATTTTTAAAATTACATTTTATGCGACCTGCAAAAGAAGCACCGCGGAAAGAATTTGCATCGCGCGTGCGTGGCTAGAAAAGACCAAACGCAAAATCTGATGATATTGGAATACGAAACGCTGGTACCATTTTTTTTTTTTTTTACCTTATCCCAAGGTCGTCTTTTCCTTTATACCACCTAAACCTAGAAAACTACGATCGGTAAATATCATAAAATAAACATCAAAAGCCAACAAGAAAACCGTAGCAACAACGTGCACGCGAAAATCGCACAACGCGTTAAACGAATTCATTACACGTAATGAAAACCAATTCCTAAAAAAAAAAAACCAAAAAAACCTCAAAAAAAAAAAAAAACTATTCCACCACACTCAACTTACTAAACCCAGAAAAGGCAGTTAATGCTTTAACTCGTAAAATATTAACCTCCTTCTCCATTCTTACTTCCCTGGAAAAATCTCGCGGGAATCTCATCGACATCTGTTAAAACGTTAAGAATTAAATCTGCGGCTTTGATAAATTTATAACGACGTTAACCACATACGTACGCACAAAATTGACGGAAATCTTGGATTCGTGTTGAAAGGCAGATTAAAATACCGGTTACAATCTTCAAAAATAATCAATCCGTTGTCATTTGCGGTTTCAATCTAAAATAACCCTCGTAATTTGTTGTTGTTGCTCGCTACATCTTCACTCGCATTTTCCATTCCCACGAGTGCGAGCGTGATTAGCGCGAGTTATATTAACTTTGCCGCGCTTAATTATAAATCCTTATACGGCTAAAGTTTTATACTTAGTAAGTTGATACAGCTATACAAAACTAAATATACGAAACGGTTTGTTGCACGTTTTACAACCGACCTTCTTAAAACTTAAATTGAGGATAAAAATATTTTCCGCACAAACAAAAGACCAGCCGACGAGAAGAATAAAAGATTAATTAACCAACTGTAAAAATGTCTTCAACAAAACAAATGTCAACAAGTTTTACCCTTTACAACCAGAGGACTAAACACAGCTTAAAAATTTTATTTTTCACTTTGGACTTAATAATTAAACCTGCGATTTAAAATTTCAACAAACAACGCGACCAACGTATAGTGTAAATACACTTACAGCTATAAGCAAACCTTCATCTAAAATTTATTACATTTAAGGTCAATTTCCAACCCCCCTCTAAAAAAAAACAAAATAAAACACAGCATTTAATTAAAACTCGCTCTTCCCCAAAACGCATGCGCGTGAATCGAGCCTTTTTATTTGTTTGACCTATCGGAAGATAAGTAATCAGGAAGCTCGTAAAAATCCCAAATCGCTTCAAATGAGAAAGAAGCAGCGGCGAAAAAGGGCGCCGACAAGCCTCACCAATTCCTCGACGTCAGGGGGCTTCTCGCGAGCGGCTAATGAGACGCTGCTGTCGCGTGGCAAGCGAGATTAGCATAGAAATAGAGTCAAATCACGCCTACGGGGGGAAAGTAAGAAGAGAGAGAGAGGGGGGAAAGGGGAGGAGGGGGGTAAGAACCCAAGGTGTGTCATTTTAAAATTCCAGCACGCGCACTCTCTTCCTAAAAAGATTGTGGTCAGTGCACCGTTGAACAACGAATACTGATTATCGCAACAAGACTTTCATTCCAAATCATTTTGGACAAAGTTTCGCTAGTTTAACCCCGTACTCATCATTATCTCTCTTCTCCCTAGTGTATAAATATAAAGAGAAAAGGGGATTGGGTCGTGAGAGAGAGAGAGAAGAGGAGATAAAAACAAATGTGGCGGATATATTATTATTCTTAGGCTCTAAGAAGGAACGGTAAAATTCATCAAGCATATGTTCCCCTTGACATTCTAATCTCCAATGTCAACAGCCAGTTTATAAATGAACCCAATTTCCCACGAGGAAAACAGAAAAAAGCTTTTTCATTGTCACTTTTAAGTAAACCACTTAAAAAAAAAGGAGGGTTGTAAGAAGTTAAAGTTTTGTTTAAAAAAAAAAAAAAACAAGGAAAGTTTAGACTTGTATATCTTAAGGAAAAAATGTTATAAATTTATATTTCGAGTTGTTGTTTGTGAAATGCACTCTAAAATGTATAATGTTTAAGGTAAACGTGCAAATCCGCCTTTTTGTTGTCTCGTCAATTCGTGGTATTTTCCTCTCAAAAACGAGAAAAATTTTATTCTTTTTTATGTAATCGTCGATAACGCATTTTTTTTTTTTTTCAATTTTTCTCTTTCTCAGTTTTTTTTTTATTCTATTTCACTTTTTTTTTTTTTTTTTTTTGTATTTTTATTTTCCAACTCTCGCAATTCCTCGTTGCCAAGGAAATGCAATGTTGATAATGAATTCGATTTTTGTTGAGCTCGGCGAAACGGGCGACATTTTTTTCCCCATTTTTTTTTCCTTCACTTTTTCCACTTCTCCAATTTTTTTTTTTTTTTTTCCACTGATATTTTTTATTTTTTATTCCTTTTTGCTATTTTTATTCTTTTTAATAAGCCATCGTCATTTCTTTTATTTTTCCATCGCGCCCGACGAAAATTCAATTTATTCACATCTCCGTATTAAATCTAATAACAAGCCCGAGCTCGTGACTTTCCAAAATGCTAAGTCATCAATTAAGAACGATAAATGTGTTGCTATTTTCGATTAAACAAACTCCACTACCTAATAATTCTCTCATGTGAACGCCATTATTCCTCTACTTGACATTTAACTTGACCTAAGCCCCAAAAAATTTTAATTAACTTTAACCAGATTCCCCCCCCCCCTTTTCTTGCAACAAAATAAAAATTCATTTTTTATTCTCTTTGCAGGTCCACCAGTCGAAGTAGGTATTACTATGTATATCCTCGGTTTCAGCTCCGTTTCCGAGATAGACATGGTAAGAATACAAATAAAACTAAAAAATAAGCCTAACAGTAAAAAACTTTTCTTTTACGAAACTGTACACAGTGCATGATAACCTAAATCCCAGTTTTCTCTTCAATTATGCAGAAGAATACAAAAGCGTTTCTCTTATATTATTCATTTGCGAGTTATTTTAAAAGGTATTTTTCATTCCCCCATCAAGAATCTAGTTCTAGATTAAAAAATTATTTCTGCTTAAAAAACTAAAACTAAACTAAAGCAAAAATTCTGCAGAAAAAAATAATTTCGAGCAGTTATTTCTATTTTTTAAAATTAATCGATTGATTTCTGCAATTTTTGTAATTTTTGTAATTTTTGTTATTTTTGCAATTTTTGCGATTTTTGCGATTTTGTACAAAAAAGTGATTCTGTTTTCGTTACCTACGCAAAATCATTTAACATCTCTCACGGGAAAAAATTCGTGAGTGGCAAGGTGACAGGTGGAGTATGGGGGGGAGAGGGGGGTTGAAGAAAACGCCCTTTTTCCATTTGACGCAACGGGCAAAAGAAAATGCAATTTTCAAAATGGATTCGCTCGATGGTTTCGCCGAATTCGAGTCGACACCGGATTCGACATCAAAGCGACGTTGGGCGAGACTCGCGGGACGCGACAATTAAAAACCGTCGTTTGTCATCGTTCCTCGCAAACTCCTCAAAAACGTTAAAGAAAGGATATTAATCCATTACTCCATCTAACTCTTGTCAGAGCGTAATGAGGCAAACTGAGAGTAGAGACCACATCGCAATCAGACCAATAGTTCACATGAGTAAATCATAATTGGTAGAAATTGGAGCAGCTGATGGAATGTGAGTCAATATTGAGCCAATCTCGCACAAAGTACACTCAACATTTTTTTTTAAAAACTCAGCTCCATTTTCTCCCACAAAAAAAAAAAAAAGAAAAAAAATATCTCAAATCCACCTTCGCAGATTGGATCAAAAGACAAAGCTGCATCACCTTTATCAGAACCAAATTGGCTGTTTTCCAAACGACTTCCATTTGGAATATCAAAATTTTTTATTTTTATACATTTTATTTTTGGAATATAAAAAAAAAGGGTAATGCAGACGGTAATAAGCCATTTTCTTTTCAAAATGCTAATTAGGAGAATGAACGAAGGAAGGGTCATTTTCTCATTTCTCTTCATCAAGCTCTTTTGTCCAGCTGAGCCCGTGCGAAAAATCGCAGGTGTTCGAGTTTGCCAAAGGTCAGGAAAAGGTTTCTCTCGGGAAACGTTATATATAGAGACACAAATTTGTCTTTGTGGCGAAATGGGAAGGCAAACAGATTGTCCACTCCGTTCCACATGCGAGAAATTCGATTACGGAATTCAAATTCCACTCTCGAGCCAACTTCGTCGATTCCGTCGTTCAAACGAAATAAAACCTCACCTCGAAAATTGTCGACAAAAAAGAAGAAAGAGGATATGACACGAAAACCCAGTCGAGCACGTACACTGACCACGCAATTCCCTCGAGTTTCGACTCGCCCCCAAAACTATTTCCCAATGCAATCAGTGGAATAATTTTTCAAAAGGTGCGAACAAATTGCGAGATAGAGCGAGGTGATTATAAACCCAATCACGTCTCACCTTGTTATGTAGTACCGTATATATCCACACAAATATCGATCACGTCTCACTATCGATATCGATTTCGATTTTAATTGACACTCTCGGGAAAAGCTAATTTTCGTTCCCCTCTTAATAATTATTTTCCTCGGCTGTTCGCGTTTCGAACGCTGCTATTAATGTTCTTCATCACGCAGATCATTTAACTAGCACAGACGCGGTAAAGCGCACAAATATCAATCGAGTTAAATTGGAATCATGATAATAATAATAATAATATCAAGCTGCGCTGAAAATTTCATAACGACGGTAATCTTATATTCATCGACTAATACGCCTAATTTAATACAAAATTTTCAACCGACGGGATCAACCCAAAAAGCGAAGCAAAGTTTGAAAATTATGCTACTCGCTAATCCGTCATTTTGATAAAATAGACGTGTTCTTTGACGTTAATCCTATGAATACTGATTAAATGTTAATTTACCGTATAAAGTTACACAACTCCACCCATAATCCGAGTTAAAATTGGTTTTTCTGGAAAATTCTCAGAATAATTTTTTCACCATGTTGGGAGTAAAAAAAAAAAAAAAAAATTTACTATCTAATGCATAAATAACGTATTCTTTGACAGTAATAACATATCATTAATCTACCTAACTTAATACGAAATTCTAACAATCTTCAAATACCATCCATAAAAAAAAAATATTCTCAAAATCCAAAGTCCAAACTCACCGCCCAATATTGACAAAAATTAAAGCATAAACAACTCTAAATCCAATTTAATACCATGTTCCAACCAGACATCCAAATAAAACTCCAGCCAAAACCCACAAAAACAAAAACTCCCAAAAAGCCCAACTTCCCTGATATTGACAAAAATTCTTGTGTAAATAACCAACCCAGTATATCCGCCTAGACATCAAAAAAACCGAAAAACCTACAAAAAAAAACTTTTCTATTTTATTTCCCATTTTCCTAACATTTTTTCTTCTCTCTTTCTCTCACTCTACCCTGCAGGATTTCACCATTGATTTTTATTTTCGCCAATTCTGGTCAGACGAACGACTGATGGTAGCGTCTCCCGAGTGGGACAGCCAGCTGTCAGTAGGAGCTGAAGTAATCAATCAAATCTGGATTCCGGACACTTTCTTCGTCAATGAGAAGAAAGCCTACTTCCACAATGCCACCACGCCTAACTCTTTCCTGCGCATCGCATCTGATGGAGCGATCATTCGCAGCATGAGGTAAGAAAATTTCCATTTCCTTCATCCATCATTAAGTCCGTTGGCATCAAAAGACTTTCTCTCCAACACCCGTCACTCTCCGTCTCATCTTTCTGACGTTTTAAAGAGCTAGGAAGAGTGTATTTTACCTCTAAATTATCAAGAGAAAAGCTTAATGAGACTCAATTAACACGTGCAACTCTTGGTCGTCCAACGAGTAGGTTGGGCTCCAGCGTGGCCGTCGAGTGAAATGAAGAAAATTCACACGTGGTACTGACTTGGAAATTAATTAAAATTTTCTTCAATGTGTACGTAGGGAGCAGTCTTTCAATGAACCAGTAATTAAAATAGATATGATCCCAACAACTTCTCTCTCTCTCTCTGTACACGCAACCGTAAAAACTAAAAACTGTGCTTTTTTAATTTTTCAACTAATTATCCGACATTTCCAACACAAAACCTCACTTTAAAAAAAGTTTTTATACTGACCCATTTAAAAAAAAAAACCACTACTAAACGATCAAAAAACTTGTAATTATTCACACAACCAACCACGTCGAAAAATATGACACTAAAAACCACACTGGGACGACGTGTTTGCAGTGCATCGGTTGACACTGAGGAAAGATTATGGTTTTCCTTCCGTCTTCTTTAATGTTCCCGTTCTTCGCCACTCAAATAACCAGCGGGGGTACGACGGAGTAAGAGACAGACACGACACAGGTGATTGCGGTCTCACATTCAGCTCGCCAACGACATCGAACGCGAGAGAAAGAGAGAGAGAGAGAGAGAGAGGAGTTGATCCTCATTCCCCTTCCCTTTTCCCCTCCATCCCATCCTCGCATCAATTGAGTACCCAACGTGCAAATTAGACAATGACCATACAAAAGGTGGAAGGCAAGTAGATCGACCTTGTCACTTCGTATACAACCCGCAGCCGGCTTCTTGATGGCGACGTGAAAATTCCAGTGCAGCCATGTATGCAGGCTGCATTGCTCCGCTTTAATAGCTTCTGACAGTCTCGTCGGTCTCCTATTATTCCACTCTCTTAGATTTCCTTCTCCAGTAGGATGCCATCTTCTAATCTAACTAGTCAAGTTAGTTGGTGCGTGGAAATGTCATTGGTTAAGTAGCCATCGTCTTTAAATTAGTTTCAACGTTCGCCATCGACGCAGGATATTTTTAGATTTTTAAAACCGAAAACGGATTTAAAGAACGATGATACCAATTGGCAATTTATTATTTTAATCTCTTTCCGGATAAATATATACATTTTTAAAGACCTTCGACATTCGACTACTGTAAACCCGTTATCCCCGAAGATCAAAAAATTTCGTCACCCAATTTTTTTCCCTCAACTTCACCCTTACGTGACCTCAATTCTAAATTCATTGAATAATTCAACTGGAGACTTTAAAAAAAAAAAAAAAAAAAAATACTTTTCACTCTTCAAAACCCACGAAACGCAACGAGTGAGTGAGAAAGAAAAACCTTTAACAACGCGTAAAAATTGCCCCGTCTTCCATAACTCACTCACACGTTAAGCACAACATTTCTACGGAATAAGAAAGAGAGCGTTCAAGTTTAAAATATTTACGGCTTTGCAAAATCAATTATGCCATACGCAGGGACGCCACATTCCTCATTCAACTTGCCTGGAACCGAGAGAACCCAAGTTACCAGGGAAACCGAGCACGCGCACACTCCTCCAAGCTCAACAGATCGAATTAGTTTCTCAGCTTGTCCTTAATTACTTTGGCAGTAAAACGACGCAACTACGCGAGACACAGATGCTTCCAGCTACTCTAAAACCAGACACCAAATAAGATGGCTAGTATAGAATAGTATAGTGTAGTACAATATTGACGCGAACCGAATAAAAATTTGATTAGGTTACTTACGGCTAAAACAGAGGCCAAGCGCCGTAATAAAATAATGACTGGGGTCGTAGAAGTAATCTCGAAGATGGTGTTATTAATAATAATAATTTGTTTGCTGGCAAAGTTCCTACAGTCAAAAAATAACATAATATAACATCCAACTCAAATCACGTGCGAAGAAGACTAATTTCCGCGGTGCACGGAATAAAGTTTTAGAGGGAAGAGATAAGAGAAAAACGAAATGTGGTTTGTTTATCACGG
>JAQIWS010000385.1:0-24117 GCA_034696085.1 Stigmatogaster subterranea | reverse complement strand
GGGAAACTGGCGCATGCGCGGAAGGCAGCTGTCTTCACCAGGGGTGCTCAGTGGCGCTTCTGTGTCCTATTCTGTGGCAGTACTGCACTCACGCTGCTTTTCAACCGGAATGTGTTGACCTCTGGTGAGACGTAGCGACATTATTAATCGTTGGATAATTTTGAGTTGCTATCGGTGCGAAGAAAATACGGAGTATTTGGATAGAAACAGCAATTAAAACGAGATTTTAATATAACGTAGAGTCTTAGTACTACAGTAGTAGTTTAGAACGTATTTAAGATTAAATTTAGTCATTTAGATCAGGTTAAAATAAGAATTTTGGAATATTACTTGGGATTCAACCATTCAACCGTAAACTCATTTTTTAGAAAATCTTTGATACACTAAATTATTCTCAAGTTTCAATCAAAATTATTAATTGGTTGTTTTTTCTTGCCATTTCAGATTACGACGATGCTTGTTTTGACTGATAAGGAAAACTAATGACAAAATTGGGTGGTCTAACGCCTGTCCCCTCCGCGCCATATTTGCCAGTATCAAATGTTTTGTGCCAAGAATGGCGAATTCATCATAAGGTAATTTTAATTTGAAAATTGTCGGCCCTATCTTGTGTTATTCTGAGGCTCGGTACGAAAAGCCCGTTCATGAATTCATGTTCAGTGGGGAAATATTTGTCATGTACTCATTATACACAAATTGCAAACCAATTCAAAAATTACAAAAATTTTATTAATCATTTATGATGAATTTTAAAAAGCAAGCCGTCTTTTAAAACAGTGCAATATGTTAAACCAGAAGTTCTTCTGACTAAACGCATGTCTTTTGAGGTAAATGGTATATTAATAGTGGTGGAAAAAGTGGAAAATTAAGTTGAGCAACGAATTCACCGACTTTATCCCGGTGAAGCAACCCGCAACGAATTCGATTGATCAAACTTTGCGATAAATTCGATGGAGCAACCCCGCAACCAATTCTTATTGATCAAACTTCGCGATAAATTCGATGGAGCAACCCCGCAACCAATTCGATGGAGCAACCCCGCAACCAATTCTTATTGAGCAAACTTCGCGATAAATTCGATGGAGCAACCCCGCAACCAATTCGATAGAGCAACCCCGCAACCAATTCGATAGAGCAACCCCGCAACCAATTCGATAGAGCAACCCCGCAACCAATTCGATTGATCAAACTTCGCAATAAATTCGGTTGAGCAACCTCGCAATAAATTCGGCAAATAATGTGTACTTTTTACCACCATGTCATTAGGGTTTTTTTAATGAAGAGTTTGTTATTGATCGAGCAGTTACAGTATAATTTTATTTTAGTTCGCAACCTGTTTGCTTCTGAAAATTCAATGTTGTACAACGTAAAAATATCGGTGACAAACAAATGATACAAAGTCGAATTGAGTAATTTATTTAAGTCGAGGTTGGGTTGATAATTGGTTTTAAATTTAAACAAATATTTTGAATTTCTACCGCAGTAATTTCAATTTAGTTTTTAGACACTTGTAAAAGCATACTTCATCCATTTGATGCTTGGTTTTTTACTCCACAGGTAACGAATTTTCTCGGATCAACGGCGATCTTGCACGTATTAAGGCGGAGAGACATAAAACTTCATTAGCGATTCCTCCCAAATAAGGTCCTATCTTATAAATCAAATGGTCAGTTCAAATTTTATTAAAGCAACTATTTTCGTTTTTATTTTGCAGGTGTGCTCGGTGGTTAAGATGGTTTGAAGAATTATTTCGACAAATGAGCCAAGCTGCAAAAAAGAGATTGGCCGATTGGAAATATCGATTTACAAAATTCTTAGACAGTTTGCTAAAGGAATTTAAGAAATTAAATGGGATGCGAGTTTGTATTTGTAATTTTAAGACTGGAATCAATTTCGTAACGAAAACTCAGCTTAAGTGTTTGTTTTTGTGTTGTTTTTTCATTTGATGCTTATTTCGGATGGTATACTTTTATTATCAAAGAGTTTACGTTTAAAATATTATTATTTTCAATTAAAATCAACTATTTTTACGTTTAAAATAGCTTAATTTCAGTTTTTTCGCTTACGGTGGAGCAACGTCTCAACGAATTCGCACTTCTGAGATCACGAATGTGATCTTAAATTGTAAGTATTGGTAATTTTCTTCATTAATGATACGTTTAACTTATTTCGTTTTATTTCAAGCCTCACGTAGAAAATTGCCGTTAAGTTTTACCTGGAAGTTGGCTTTTCTGCGCAACACAAGTGCGTCTTTTCTCGACCTGTAACATAACCCTTTCCAGGAATTCAAGAAGCGGTAAATATACAATAACATTGAGTCCGGTAGATTGAACTAAAATATGTTTTTAAAGCAAAATCAGAATAAGGCAAATATTTATTTTATTCTTTCAGAAAATGAAGAAAAATTTTGCTGTTTCAAATCGTTTATTATTGGTATTTTAATGCTGAATTTTATTTATTTATTTAGCGTCGTGTTTCCACAATTTATGTATCACACATGGAATCAAGTCGTTGAAACGTCTGGTATTAGCTAATGGAGGAATAGATTCAGTTTCGTACACGGTAAAACTGTCTGTCGCGAACAAATAATCATTGTGCTTAATAAGTTTTCGATCCGCTGATTTTGTTTTGTAATTTTTAATTTTGCAAAACTTTTGCGTTCTGATTAAAAACATTTTAATCTGGGTGCAAAAAGTTTGCTCAAGTCTGCAATCAGATGGCGCTACTGTTGCAGGTTAACCAAAATGGTGGCACGCACTCTCCGCCGAATTTAGCGAAGAGAAAACCATTTTTAAATACTTGTTTTTGCCGCGTAGTAATTATTATGAATTGGTTAAAAAACACCGTGTCGTCGCTGATTAATCACCGCATCGTCTTCGTACCGTGCCGGTTTTACGAAAAGAAAGTTTATGTTCGACGGTATGGATATAAGGATAGAATATTAATGACTGGTAAGTGGATCTGTTAACTTCAAAACTAGAATTTATTTTTTGAGATGAATTTCTATGTGATTTTTAGGATTGCTACCGAGACTAAAAGATGCGGACAGGATACAATGTATTCCCGAATACCGGCCCAAAAATGTGTGGAGTGAAAAACGAGCGTTGTTTGGTCAAAATGATTACATAGGTAGAAAATTTAGGTAGAAAATATTTTACGAGATATTTAATTGAAACCAATAATTTTGTAGATATTTTGGGAAACGGAACCGTCCATCCGAGTCAGTTATTGACTGAAATCCCTCGCTGGCTTCGTGGATTTAAAGGAAACGAATTTCAAGTTTTACAACGACGGTTGAAACACAAGGGCGATTATTACGAAAACATAAAACCCAAAAGATTCGCCGATATGAGAAAACAATACAAATATTTATATCGATATTTAAATTTCAAAACAAAAAGTGCTCGTTAGTCTGAAAATAAGTTTTATTTTTGTCATTTGATTTACATTTAGTAACAACGAAATAAATTATGGACAATTTGTTCATTTATCAGTAGAATTATTCTCTTTGCTTGTTTTTAGATTTAATTTACGCCGTGACAAATGAGATCCTTGTAAAAGAAAATGTCTGGGTCGCGAACTATTTGGTTTTACACTTTGAACTCGTCCCAAATCATCGAGTTTTTGCATCGGAGGAAGGATATTGGGCCTAGTGAATGACGTTTGGTTTAAAATAGGTGAAGTATTAACTCGGAGATTTTCGTTAACGTTTCTGCTATTTCGTTCGATGGGTATCAATCTCATTGCCCCTTGAAGCTTTTTAACATGATTATGTATTGCAGTAGCTGGAAGACTACTGCTTTTATCCAATCTAGGTTGGAGATTTTTAGCTGATATGGTTAGAATACCGTCGACGTCGTTGGAATAAGAGCTTCTTGAAGGCGCAGTTGATAAACGGAGGCTGGATATATCGTTCACGTCTAACATCACGTATTCTCGTCGAGAAAATTCAGAGTTCGTTTTACCCACAAAAAGGTGATTAACGTATTGAGTCACTAAAACGCGTAAATAGTGCATTAATTCTTCGTGGATTTTTTTGCTTAGTATCGTAATCACACTTTCCGATGTGTTTTGAACAAAATTTGTTTTCGGTGAGCATTCCGCGACGACGTAGTCGATTTCGGCGGTTGTCGGTCTGTCGTTCGCTATAATTTCCTCGTAGTTTCCATGTTGCACGATTATTTCTTCCTCCGAACAAGATTGCAATTTGTCTTCCGAATTTGAACACACCGATGTCGATGATGCTGAATTCAGTTCCAAATGCACACCTTGCACGACTAATTTTGTAGGATCCTCGTCGCTCGGCGTCGGCGAGGGCAAAAGATCTTGTTTACTATTTTCATCGACTGGTACGGTGAGCGCTTCGTATCCAGATTCCGTTTCTGGTAAAATCTGTCGGCCTAAAACTCGGTAATGCGCGTATTTTTCTTTCCACGCAGAACATTCGTGGAAAAGATCTTCTTTAAATTCTGTAGGAAGTGTATCTTCGTATAAAAGAGAATCGATGTCAACAAACATTTGTTGTATTTCTTCGTGCGATCCCAGATCCAACTCATAATCGTCGATGGATGACAAACTTGTGATTGTAGAATTTTTAGACTCAGTGACGAACGATTTTGCAGTAGTTGGCCGATGACTCGGGTGATTTTTTAACGTGGCAAGCGAAACTCCCCGCACTTCCAAAACGCGTCTCGATCTTTTTCCTGCCATCGACGAAAATGCCACTCACGCAATTACGAAATCAATACCTCGATTACCCAAACAAATTTTTACACGGACCGTTCTGTAAACAGAGCAACTCAGTAAGTAAAAAATTATACAAATATTGCTAATTGTCAATAGATATTACGGGAACATCACGCATTTATCATCGCGAAACTCGCATGTTATTCGACTTGTCCGCCATCATCGTTTTGTGCAAAATTCTGCTTACAGATGGCGTGTTGACTGCTTTTTCATTTTCGGTTTCAGATCCTTGTAACTTGCAGCGATGTACATAAACCTCATCTACAAGTACCTTTAACTGCAGATATGGGTCACCCAAATAAGTAGGTGGTACAATGGTTACGTGGTACCAACAAAATTCTTGGATATCATCTGTACCTGGAATCAAACAGGTTAGTTAATTTTTTTTCTGCTGTCAAACATTACAGAACATTATTAGAAAATAATGCAATTTTAGTTTTTTTTAGTGTTGTTCTTACTACGGTACTTTTACTAATTTTTCAACGAAGCAGAGATGTAGCAAAAACCAGGAATGTCCGCGAAAAACTTGAGACACTGCTCCACCATTATCTGTCAGGTTATTATTGGTGCCTAACGTGTAGTATATCATTTGAAAACTAGAATGTTATTTAATACGATAATAATATTTTTATTACGTTGTGTAAATTTATAGTACTTGGTGTAATGTAACCACGATGGTTCGACCAGCACCACAGAACGCCCTCTGCTGGCTAGGAGAAGACACGCTCGCAGTTGACGGCAGCCATTTTGCGTGTGCAAGATTAATTCTGACGGCCCTGACCTTAGATAAATCGACTTAAATTGAACAAATGGTGGAGGAGGACAGGTACAGAGTTTTCCTCCTAATCTAACCCATTTATTGAAACAGAGTAATGTTGCAAATCGGCAGGAAACTAATAAGCAAGTCGATGCTAGAAAGGTGAGATTAGTCTTAATTTGTGACGTGTCACCGGCACAAATTTTACCGATGACAACGGCCAAAAACGCGAAATAGAAGTTGAATGAGTTGGCAAATGCATCCTGCATGTTGAATCTACAAATTAATCTCACTATTGATTAGTTTTTTAATACGTGTATTATATTACGTGTCGTCAGATTACGTTTTATTTTTTAATTGCAGCTCGTTGCTATGCACCGTAGTTTATTGATTTCTTCATATTTTCTTATTTCATTGTTGGCATTTATGGTCTTGTCTTTTTCAGCAGAATGCGAACTCTCTCATCTTTACCGAATTATTCCCTACCCGATTTACAAGATGTGAAGAATGAGCCCATCAAGGAATATTTAAAGGGCAGTGAAGAAAGAGTGCAGCTGGAAGCAGCTGTGAAAAAATACTCGAGTCAATGTACCGATATTCCAATTGTGATCGGCGATGACGAAATACAGACCAAAGATGTTAGATATCAAGTTATGGTGAGGAGTAGATAAAATGATATTGTATATGTAGTGGAATTAATTTTATACTTTTATTTACTGTAAATAGCCCTTTGATCATTCAAAAAAGCTTGCTAAGTTTCATTGGGCATCCTCGGTAAGTTGTCTGAAGATTGTCACAGAATGTTAAACTCTTGTTTAAATAATTTTCTGCTTTAGGATTTGATACAAAGAGCTATTAAGCAAAGTCAAGAAGTTCGGGAAAAATGGGAAGCGGTTCCGATGTCCGAAAAAATTAATATTCTTTTACGCGCTGCTGATCTCATAAGTGGTAAATATCGAATGGACATGAACGCGTCGACCATGTTGGGGCAAGGAAAAACGGTACTTCAAGCCGAAATTGACGCTGCAGCCGAACTGACTGATTTCTTACGATTCAACGCATTCTATGCCAAGGTTTTTAGAAGTCTAGAATATTAAGCGGGTAGTATAAAATTAAGTACACAATTTATTTTTAAATGTAGGATTTGATGAAGTATAACCCAATTAGTGAGCAAGAACATATAGTTTTGAATTCTCTTCGATACCGAGGATTAGAAGGATTTGTTGCAGCGATATCACCTTTCAATTTTTCGGCGATTGGAGGAAATCTTGCATCAGCTCCTGCTTTCATGGTTAACTATTTTGTTTATCGTAAAATAACTCAACTCTAAATATTATTTACATTGCAAAATTTCTTACCTGTAGGGCAACGTTGTGATCTGGAAACCATCAGATACTGCTATGCTATCGAATTACATCGCTTTTAAAGCATTCCGAGAAGCGGGATTTCCACCTGGAGTTATTAATTTTATTCCCGCTGATGGGCCCGTCTTTGGCAACGCTATAGTACAATCTCCACATTTAGCGGGCATAAACTTCACGGGCAGTGTTCCGTACGTTGAGAAATAGTTTTAGCCAGACTAGTGTATTTTTAGTGCCCTTTTATTCTATTTTTAAAATTTGTTATTTTTTATAGAACGTTCCGTAGACTGTGGAAACAAGTCGGTGAAAATTTAGAGATTTACAAATCTTTTCCTCGGTTGGTTGGAGAATGCGGTGGGAAAAATTACCATTTTGCTCATCCGTCTGCTGATGTCGACTCAGTTGTGGCTTGTACTATTCGAAGTGCCTTTGAGTATTCTGGACAAAAATGTTCGGCGTGTTCGCGATTTTATGTGCCGGAATCTTTGTGGGAACCGGTTAGTTAATTTTTGTTTATTTTCGTGCACTGTTTTATTGATAGACATTCGTTTTATTAATAATTTGAAGGTAAAACAAGGAATGCTGAAAATTCATGCGGAAATCAAATTGGGATCTCCAACGGATTACGAAAGTTTTCTGTCCTCCGTAATCGACGACAGAGCGTTCTCCCGAATTAAAGATTATATAGACTACGCCAAAAATAATCCGGCAGCCACTGTTTTAGCTGGAGGAAAGTGTGATAACAGGTGAATAATCTGATTTATTGTTTAGTCAGCTTTTAACATTTATGCATTTTTCAGCACGGGTTATTTTGTCGAACCTACTATAATTCAAACCACGGATCCCGAAGATAAGCTGATGAAGGAAGAAATATTTGGACCCGTGCTTACCGTATATGTATACCCTGACAACGATATTAAAAACACATTAGATCTAGTCGGCAATACCACTCCTTACGCCTTGACTGGCGCAATATTCGCTCAAGATAAGTAAGTTTTATAAAATTTCAAAAAGAGAAACTTTATTCAAAATTTTTTGATTTTTTTTAATATTCAGAGAATTTTTGCGGACGGCGAGTGAAAAATTAAAAATGACAGCGGGGAATTTCTACCTCAACGATAAATCAACCGGCGCTGTCGTAGGTCAACAACCATTTGGTGGAGGAAGATTGTCTGGTATTTAAAATATTTTACGTAATAATCTGGTTCAGTCAGTAATTGAAATTCCTTTTAACTCTCAGGAACCAACGACAAAGCAGGAGGTCCTCATTATTTGTTACGATGGACAACTCCGCAAACGGTGAAGGAATCTTTTACACCTTTAAGAGAGTGGAAGTATCCTTATATGGAAAATTAAGATTAAGTCAAATTGAAAAAGATGTTATTTTTATCAGCACGAATGTAAGCGAAAACCTAGTCTTCCATTTTACTAGTCTGAGAAAATCGTATCATTCGTGCTGAAGTGTAACCGGTGAATAAGATAAAATTAAAATGGAAAAGAATTTATTTTATTACTGTCACTATAAATGCCATAAAACATTTCACGAAAGGATGGGCAAAGAAAAAAATTACTAGGCAACTGTACAGATTCATATTTAACTACAAAAACTATTCTGATTCAATCCTATGTGCTGCAACGAGAAGAACGAATTTCGATTAGTCATCCGAGATATTTTTGTTAAACTAACGGCGTACATTGCTTTGGAATTCTAATCATTTCGTTGTCTCCTACGGTAATTTCGTGAAGTAAATTGTGAAATAAGTACTGCACATATAGCGACTTTTCATCGCCTACGCAGGGGTCGTAGAACCCAGGCAACTGGGCCTAGAAGGAAAAAATGTATTTTAATATAAATTTTTTTTCTCGAATTAGAAAAATTTACCTTTGACGTTTCGTATAAAATTAATTTGGAATCTTTAACCAGGCATTGTAAGGCTACAGTAACATCAATACTCTCAGAGTTTTCCAAATCCGGTTTGTTAACGTCATCCAAATGAATCTTGCCGTAAAGCGCCCTTTGAATAATTAATCCTCTTTTCATTTCTTCTTGATCTCTTATCCTTGCCACTGTTTCTTGCATCAACGACACCGCCGCTTCAGCTTCTTTCTTCTTCTCAGCCATTTTCGCCGAGTTGGCCTCTTTCTGTTTTTCTCGTTCTCTGTAACAAAATAAATTTCTAATTTGAAATATTATTATTTACAAGTTTTGCTTTAACTCGTTTAAAATTTTACTTCTTTTTCTGCTTTTCCAGGTAGGGTGTTATTAATAATTTTTGAGCCACAAAGTACAAGATAATCGGTGTAACCGTACCGTACAGAATCGGTGTTGGCAGTAATTGATCTGAGAGTAGAATTGGGAACACGTAATTTTGGCTTCCACGCATTACCCTAAGATTAAACCAATTAATCCAATATCATTTGTTTGAACTCAGATTATTTGTTACGGAGTACTTTATTTTTAAATTGACTCCTGCCGGTGTTCCTATTATCATTGAAGCTCCCACGACGCTGTGCCTGGAAATTTTCTTTTCACAACCGTATTCGATGAGAACACCGAACGTTCCCGCTCTGCCAACCAAAAATTTACCTCATGAATTCGAAGTAACGAGAAAATACAAAACTTACTTTACGCTGCCTTTTATCTTGAATTCATCCGTCATTTTACGAGCGTAGGACGCCATCATAAAAGTGTTCGGTAATCCAAACTAAATTTTGGGGGATCGAGTTAAGTAAATAATAAAAGCGAAAAATTATTTTTATTTTTGTTTTGGCAGTATACTTGAACTGAGAAGGCCAAATGATGTCCTGAGGTGTCCCAGACGATGGTCGTATTCATCGAAGATTGGAGACCAGCTCGCCAGGTGAGATAACCAGTAACGTGTTTGTCCAATTGATGCCCAACCACTGAGTTTAAGAAATATAGTATCAGAGTACAGTGAACAAAGTCTTAGAAATGCTTGCGTACACATTTGTAATCCTGGCCGCAAACCGAGAGGTGTGAACTGAAAAGTTCCTGCAATATTGCCGAAACTAAAAATAGGAAATAATATAAGTAAGACGCGTAATAGTCATAAAATTTAAAAATACTCACCATCGCTTGGATAGTGTTCGATATCCACGTAGGGTGCAAACTAGCCCATTTCCCGCACCTAATTCAAACTGAAATCGATCGATTATTAGTTGGTTACTCAATAGTAATTACGTCACTATTTCAACCTCTGCCCAACTCTTTGTTGACAAAATTCTGCGGACGGAACAATTCACAACTCCGTTTCCAGTGCCATTATGTGTCTGCACTTGCCCCGACAGCGACACAGTGTCATTGATTGTAATCGGCGCTTCTATCGATTGAGATATATTGATGCCACTCACTTCCAACGTGGGCATCGTACGACTAAAAATATAGACAAACAAAATAAGTAAAGGAATTAAATTTTAAACTGAATATAAAAAAAAGAAATACCTAACGTCGTATTTCATGGTTTCATCAGTCTCAAACAAATCACAAGCGTTAATATTGGTCGTAATCGACCCCTTTGGATTAGTTCTTTGGAGCAGTTGCCTTTCCTCTCTTTCGCGAGCCAGGCGCTCGTACTCTTCCCGAATTTCCTGAGGAGTCTTCGTTCTCTGTACAACTTCCCATCCTTCAGTTTCTAATCCTCTCGTCCCTAAATTATCGTAAATAGCTCGCTTGTGGGCATCGGTTAGAACTAAAACAAAAGTCGCTTAATACGTTATAACTACAATTTAATTTTACTTCAAAACACCTTCATACGCTTTCTTCGTTTTACTAAATAAATTTTCAGCCTGTTTCTTCTTGATGGGATCTGAATGCTTATCCGGGTGATACAATCTGCTAAGTCGTCTGTACGCGTTGTTAATTTCATCATTAGTAGCCTAAAATATTACAATCAATGATAATTTATTAGCTAGTTATTATATAAGTCTGGAATTATTCCATTGCCAACCTCCCGCCTTATGTTAAGAAACGTATAATAGTCTTCATCCAGTTCGCAGTTTTCTTCACCCTCATCTTCAATGGTAGTTGACATTTTGGAAAATCAGCAGCAGTCGAAAGGAAGCATGGAGATGGAACCTTCGAAAATGATTCGATATGTGTATTTTTCCGTAACAGGAGTCCAAATAGGACTTACTTAGTCGGCCAAGGGGATTAACATTTATGTATTTTTCTGTTATTTGAGTTCGTGGTAACCGTTAAATTTAGTTATCTAAAAAATACTGGCTACATCGAAAAATTTAGAATACTAGAATTCCGATCCAAATTCTTTAATTCGGCATCGTTAGGTGGCACTCGTTCATAATATCTTAACGTCACCTAAACCAACCATCACTTATCTAGCAATGAAGTAAGTGGATGCGGAATGACGTCATCTGTACTACTCGCTGGATCCAAGCTCGTAGATAAAAGAGGTTCGTCGAGTTGCGTAAACCGCGTGTTATATAACGCTACGCGATTTAATTCAACGTTGGGTGGTCGGAGATCGATGAGTCTGGCGTATTTAATTACTAGATATCAATTAAACGATAATTTTTACGTTTTATCAGGCGTGGCAGTCGAAAGCCGGTTCGTGAACATCAGATCGTCGTTTGTAGCCCTAGTCGACGGCGCATGTGCGGTACGACCAGAAATAATGGATGTCTACCATGGCATTGTCAATCAATGAAGGTAGGCTTTCGCTATTATTTGTTTTTTAATGAAAATAAATTAACTCCTAAGCTGGCTTCCAATTACGCCAAACGTGATAAACCGCTCTTGCCAAATTGATACGATTAACGAAGTGATACGTACCAATTTAGCGAAACTCATCGATAAAACAACGCGAGATCGTGACCGGGATGTTTCGTTTTAAATGCCTCCCTAAGTGGCGAGGTAGAAATTCGGTGTTATTTTAGTTCGGCGAACTGATGTTGAAGCCCAGCTATTTGCGGTAATTTTAAAAAACGACCTCGTCATCGAGAGAAACGAGTACGCGACGTGACTTCGTACCGCGTTACGAATTACGACGGTTTTATCCTCGCTTTAAAAGTAATCTACATAATTGAACGCGGGTTAGGTTTTAAAATTTTATTTATTTAGGATTACTGAAATGTTCAATCATTTAAACAACGAACCGTTTAATCGATCGCTTAGTTGAAAAGACACTTTACACCCCAATTTTTCTCATTAGTCTTATTTTTCTTTCTCAACGTTCCCTAAAAATATAAACAAGACTCGAGATTGAATTTCAGTCTTCGAGAAAACATAATTACATTTTGGAATTATCGATTTATTCTTTTAAATTATAAAAACGAAGATGGATTTTCTTCTTTTTTTTCCTAGTTTTTTAATCCCATCTTTTCCGTTTTTGACAGGAAAGTCCAATGAAACATCAGCTAAACCCAACTCAACTGCCAACTCATCACGTTATTCACTCAACAAATTGAACCCGATCAAATCCTTGCTCAAAAACGCAAAAAGTAAGTCATATAAAATTTTAAATCCAAACCCTTCACCTTATTAAACGAGTACGCGGAACGATTAGCTATTTGTAGTAATACTTTAATCCATTTTCGGTTCTATTTTATTACTTCATGTTTGATTGACATTTATTTCGCGGGGAACAAAATTATTTTATTACGTTTTGTCACGCGTGACTTCGACTTGTTTTTTGTTTTTTTTTTTACTTTTTTTAAATTCGTGTTTTATTACATTTTATTTTTAATTTGCAACAGATGAGTTTAAAAATGTTTTTCGTGAAAAAAAACAAGGACTCGTTGTTTCGAAGGAAAATTAAGGATGGTTCTCGCTCGTGGATTTGTAGGTTAAGGCTTTAGTTTATTTTATTTTTTTAATCCCGACATGTTTTTTAGAATTCTCCGACGAGATTACAAAATTGCGTTACTCTGGTTTTTTCCTCGTTGTCTCGTAATGGGTGACTATTAAACTAAATTTAATTTTTATTAATGTCGCTATGCCACGCACGACTAACTTTTGCGAAGAAGTTGGACGGATAAATAGTATTTTATAAGCTAGTTACAAAAAGCAGAGACGAGCGTATTATATATATACGAAGTTAGGTTTAAGTTAAATCGAAGCGCCACGTGTTTTGGTGAATTTGCAATTTGAAGCAATGCAAGGCAATATTCCACTCGCTTATTGCGCTAAATTGTATCTCACCAATTAAAATTATCGGAATTTAATCAACTCGTATATTTCTAATATTCGTCGATAACAATTTACCATTAAAGCAGCGGTGTTAATTCCCGCAAGTGGTAAAATTCCACCACTTTTCAATAACCGCCACAAATTGAAACTGAACATCAAAAACTAACTATAAATTTTATTATGGAATCCTAAAACGAGCGAGAACGATTCTTTAAAAACTAATATCTTCGCGGGTTGTAATACAACTACATTTTTATATTTTTGCTTTTGTGTTATATTTATATTTTAACCTCAATTTATGTTTACTTACTCACTCGGTTTTATCACTAGTTAAGAAACACAATTTGCCCTTGATTCTACCGCCCTCGTTTAATTCAGTGTGATTTTCGCCATGCCTTCAATTGTATATATACCCACCTGCAGCAAATGTCTCTCTCTCTCTCTCTCTCTCTCCTATGTTCGCTTCCGTAGAGTTGGGAAGTGGATCAACCCAGTGTGAATGGTAGAGTCCGCAGCTTCGATTTTCTGTGAAGTGAGGGTGCCTCACTCACCGACGCCTCTTTGGCAGTAGAATAGAAGCGGGCAACATGCATTGAAGCACATAAGATACACGTGCTGTGGGAGATATTTGACAGACGAGAAAACACGAGTGTTGACCATCTAGGCAGCTAAGGCAAGTGAGAAAAATGAGCGACTCGCCAGAGAACAGACCACCGAGAGCATCGTAAGCCACTACAGTGCCCCGGCTATTGAGTGAAATTTCTATGACCGTCGGCCGCGTCCTCTCGTTTTCAATTGATAATTGAGGCCCACCATTCCTCGTGTGTTAGTGACATCGTTTCGTGTTTTTTTTTCTCGATTATTTTCCATTCCCGATCCTGATTTTTAAGTTGGTTTTTTTTTTTTGAAGACGACGTTGATGATGTTGATGATTTTGTTGATGATGAAGATGAAGAGTCAATGTTGGTCATCGGTTGAAGCTGCGTTTCTCCGTTGCTAAAACTGTGTTTTTAAACTGTACATAAACAACTTTGTTTTTACTCGTCGTAAATTTTTCGGATGGTGTAAACATTTTGGCCGAGACATGAACAGTAAGTAAACGTGATAAAAAATTATTAGGTTTTTTAATAACTATTATTATTTTTACTTTATTATACTCTCGTTTTTAATACGAAAATTCCGGAGCGTTCATTTTGGGTTTTATTAAGGGAGTGATAATAATTTTCAAGGTTTTTAAACGTAAACAACTTTCGGGTCAATATTTTTGAATTTTCCTCTTTTATTTATATATTTATTTATTTATTTATCGTATTTCTGCACGCGTTTTTTGAGTGGAGCGTTTTTGTTGTTGTTGTTCGATCGGTTTCTTTCTTTTTAACGTTTTCTTCCGAAATTTGATTTTTATTTTGATTTTTTAAGGAGTAAAAAAGACTTTTTTTGAGTCGATTGGCAACCGAGTTTAAAAGAAAAAGAAAACGTTTTGTGCCAATTTTGATCTTTCGTCACCTTGACGTTGCGATGTTTACTATCGATTACTTTTTTAGCATTGTCTTTGTTTATTTAGTCATAACTTTGTTTTTATTTTTAAAAATGAAAATTTTATTTACACTATTTACTTGTTTTTTAAAAATCGAAGTTGTGACGTGGAACCAGGAGAAAAGTAGAATAAGTGACCTTGGGATGAGGATGCTGTTATCTCCAATTATCAGGATTACAGAGTCTTTTATTTGAAGTAGACTGAACGTAACGTCGCTAATTAAGTCGTTATACACCGTGATAATTTCCCTATTTATAACGACGACATCCCACTGAGCTCGCTCCCCGATGCAATATGTTTTATAACGTTATCTTAACATCTTCGCTTTCAACTTATTTCGCGCTTCGCTCACAATCGAAATTTTATTATTTTTCGTTCCGCGCAACGAAACCGAAAAAAATAAAAAAAAATTCCCAACATTTTAAAATCCATAAAACCACGAAGCAGATGTATCGGGCGGGAGGAAAATTATTTTTAGAAGCGCGGATCCACGCAAATCCATCACTCTCTCCCCACCCATCTTTTTCCGTCTTTAAACACCTGTACAATGGCGACGTTTGGGTGTAAAAGCGAAATTTTTGCTTGAATCGGGTTTTGGAGATTTATTTCGAGAGTTTTATTTAGGAGTAAATATAAATTATCTTACGTAACGAAGTAACAGCAGGCGGCGCCTTGGCGTTCGTTACATCGTGTTTAATTTATCGCTGACTCACTGGAATTTAATTGAATTAACATGTCTTAGACTACGTATAACCAACCATTGAGAATTTAATCAAAAGCAGCGATTGAAAATTCAAACCTTTTTCGGTTTTTTTCTGGTTTTGGGTTTTTTTCTTACCTGGGCGCAACGTATCTTCGCTCACCTGTGACGAGAGAAAAAGAGGGGAAATAATAGAAAGAGGTAACTAGTCATTTTGTTAAAGTAGAAAATGGTGTTCTCATAGCCCGTTATTTGGAGTAAGACGAGGAAAAAGCGCAGAGGCAAAAGGTTTTGGAATGGGTCGACGCATCTGTGGTTGCAAATTGGCACATCATTTTCTACGAGATGCAAAAAGTCATGAATTTATAACGTGCAGAAAAACGAAAAAGCAAAAAAAAAAATTTTTCCTTCAACATTTTAAGCTCTATTTATTTTGTTAAAGACGTTTGTTTAACGTAAACAGCGTTAAACCCACGCAAACACAATTAATTGGTACCATTTTTAACTTATTTATAGATTAAAGTGAGACTTGACTATAGTAAAAGTCCAAAAATCCGAACCACTTGAGTTTTCAGAAAAGTCCGGATTTTCGGGTGGACAACCCGAGAATCCGGATTTTAGGAACCTATCCGAATATCAAATTTTTTCCTTCGTCAAATTTAAAATATATTAATATTTTTCCATAAATTTTAAGTTTTATCAAAATTTTTCCATAAATTTTAAGTTTTATCAAAATTTTTCCATAAATTTCAAGTTTTATCAAAATTTTTCCATTAATTTCACGTTTTATCAAAATTTTTCCATAAATTTAAACATTTAAATTACTGTCTGAGAATCCGGAATAATCGAAAATCCGGCCTGAGCAAATCCCCAAGTGATCCGGATTTTTGAACTTTTACTGTCCACCATTTTTAGTATTTTCCCCTCCTTTTAATTTTGTATAAAAATTTTTTTCGTTATCTTCCCAGGGTTTTTGGGGAATTGTTTCCTCGCTTACTGTACTGTACTCCGTATAGAATCGTTGGTATTCAATAGCAGCTGTCTTCCCATCTGTTCCTAGTTTCACGAAATACGTCTGGCATGCGCTATGAAATTCAAAAGGTCACTCGCAACATCGCATCGCTGACGAGGACGAACGCGTTCTTTTTGAGTCGTTCCAACACCTAATTTGTTTTTTGGCATCCTCGTTATTTTATATACATACTTTAAAGACTAAAGTCACGCGGGATTTATTTATCATCGGAGAGTTCGGGAATAAATTTTTTCATTTAGCTTTTGTATTAAAATTTAATAACGAAGGATGGATAAAAAATTAACACGCTCGTTAATAATAGATTGAAAAGGATGGAGGTAAAATAGTAAGACACAAGTGGGATGGGAGTTAAAATGGGAGGTGATAAAATTGTGTCGACAGGGTGAATAGCCCTAGAAACAATTCTATCTCGAACCACTGGAGTTTTTTTTTGTTTTTTTGGTCGTCGTCGTTGTAGAGCTGACTCCCATTTTCATTAATGTTCTCCTCATGACCCGATAACAGCAAAGTACATGCGATGAAAAGCTCGTAGAAAATGCCTCGAATAGAGGGCGAGGAGTCTGCGGTTGCTATTGGAAACGAGCTTAAAATATCCTCGGGTGGTCACACTCCTTCTACGATGGTAGTAAACAAATTTGAATTTATTGCTCGGGATCCCACTGTTTTCTTTATATTTCTTTGTAACGGGGGCGTTGTTCGAGTCGTAAAGACGAGCGATTAAAAAGTTGTCGCGGACACGTGGTCGGGTTTTGGTTTTGGATATTTTTGAGAAGAATTTGATGGAAAAAATTAAATGTGGTCAACTAAGATAAAAAATTTTTGGTTGGTGTTTTTTAAGCTTGAAAACGGGAAAATTTGTAGAAAAGTTGGAGTAATAATATTTTGTGGGGTTTTGGGTTTGGCTAGCGGCGGACATTTTTAAGAAAAAATTTGGGGGGGAAAAATAAATGTAGTCAAATAAGATAAAAAAAAAATTTTATTGATGTTTTTTAAGCTTGAAAACGGGAAAAGTTGGATTAATAATATTTTGTGGGGTTTTTGGTTTGGCTAGCGACGGACATTTTTGAGAAAAATTTTTTTGGGGAAAAATAAATGTAGTCAAATAAGAAAAAAAATTTTTGGTTGATGTTTTCTAAGCTTAAAAACGGGAAAATTTGTAGAAAAGTTGGAGTAATAATATTTTGTGGGGTCTTGGGTTTGGCTAGCGGCGCACATTTTAGAGAAAAATTTTTGGGGGGAAAAATAAATTTAGTCAAACCAGACAAAAAAAATTTGGGTTGATGTTTTCTAAGCTTGAAAACGGAAAATTTGGAGTAATAATATTTTGTGGAGTTTTGGGTTTGGCTAGCGGCGGACATTTTTGAGAAAATTTTTTTGGGGGAAAAATAAATGTAGTCAAATAAGATAAAAAAAAATTTTGGTTGATGTTTTCTAAGCTTGAAAACCGGACAATTTGTAGAAAAGTTGGAGTAATAATATTTTGTGGGGTTTTGGGTTTGGCTAGCGGCGGACATGTTTAAGAAAAATTTTTTGGGGGAAAAATAAATTTAGTCAAATAAGACAAAAAATTTTTGGTTGATGTTTTTTAAGCTTGAAAAAGGAAAAGTTGGAGTAATAATATTTTGTGGGGTTTTGGGTTTGGCTAGCGGCGGACATTTTTGAGAAAAATTTTTGGGGGAAAAAATAAATGTAGTCAAATAAGATAAAAAAAAATTTTTGGTTGATGTTTTCTAAGCTTGAAAACCGGAAAATTTGTAGAAAAGTTGGAGTAATAATATTTTGTGCGCGTTCGCATTTATCTTACGCCACATCTGCGCTGTCAAACCACAACCAATTTGTTTTGCCGCTAAGTGCTCGTATAAAACGAATTATTATAGATCTTGTTTTTTGCTTTTTTTATATTTTATATTTAATACAAAAAAAAAAAAATCAAAAAATCACCCAAAAAAAAATTTTTCGAGAAAAGAACGTCTTAACCCAAAACGCAATTTTTATTATTCGTATCGCCGTGTTTTCTTTTTCCTATACGGACAATTGAAGTTTGTACTCGAGCAGCTGGCATAAGAGAGAATAAAAAAAAAATAAAAGCGGGAAAAAAGAGAGAAAAAATTGTGTCTTTCTATTATGGGAAATTCCATTGTGCCTCTCTGTCCTCTGCCACGGTCAAAAATAGCTTCCATTTTAGAAAAGCGAAAAACTCACAGACGGAATAATAAATAACTTCTATACGTGTGACTGGACTCGAGGGAATAGAGTGAAATTTAATGCGGAGTGAAAAATCAATTTGAAGTTTAATACGTGTTGCGCCTTTAAGAGTTGGATTTACCGTGTACGTCATTGGCGCGTTAAGTCTATTTATTCGATGGTTTAATTATCGGGGAATAAGGGTGACATTAGTAAGTAAAATCCGAGTATTTGTCGAGGTGTTTAGTTGTTTGAGAATCTGGTAGAAGATTCGCGATTTCCCACGAGTTTTGTATGAATCCGTCCAATTTAAGACCGGGTTTTCTTAGTGTCCGCTGAGTGCGCGAAGTTGTAAGCAAGTGCGAGGAGCTGTCAAAGGCGTCGTGCGTGTCATTTGTCTCGTGGGCCTTAATTTCTGAGTCGATGAGATGGCGGAATTGCTTTGCCTGTTTGTCGAATCGGTTGATTAAAGTTGTGTACCGAACTGAGAAAGGTATTAAAAATTTGTTGGGTCGGTAAATACGAGTGAGTGAATATTTCAGTCGTGTTTTAAATGTTTTTTTATGTTTTTGGTGGAGTTTTTGAAGCGGAAAAATTGGTGTAGTTAAATATTTATAGGTTGGTTTATTTATTTTTGTAGGAAATGCCGATGTTGGGTTCGATGAAAAAGAAGATTATTTTGTTTTTATTTAAAGAAAAAAGTTTTTTTTTCGACTTTTTTTTGGGGGAGAGGGGGAGAGGTTTTATGAAATTAAATTTTTATTTATTTTGTTTTTGAATGTAGTTAAATATTTAGTTATCGATTATTTATACGGAGTATTTATTATTCCGAGTAGTCTTTAAAAAAAAATTTTCAAGAATGTTGTAAATTTTGTAAAAGAAAAGGGTTAAATTACGTATTAATTTAGTCGACTTTTTAAATATTTAACACTCGATTATTTATTTATGTATTTCGTAACGTTCTAATTTTTTAGGTTGAAACTCTAATGGCTGAAAAACGAGTCAAAATGAACGAAGACATTTTCTTTAGGCAGAAAATTGATTGAAGTCAATTTATGTTTTTCGGAGTTAGAAACACTGATGAATGCGGCGTTAACTAATTTAGTCCGTAAGAACGTCATTCGTAGTGTAATTCCGACTTTATACGGTACACGGTACTCGCCTCACTTTGCTACTTTGTAGCTCGTAGTGCCCGTTCCAAAGCGACTCATTAAGGGTATTAATGATTCCTTTGTGGTTCTTGGCTAATGGTTAGCTGGACTGAGGTATAATACTGTAGTGTACGTGGAAAACGAGTTTTCAACTTGAAATTGACACTGAGTTTATGAAAACGAGAAAAGTCTCTAATTAACGGCGAGAAGTTTTTTGGCCGGGAAAAATTTGTTGAAGCTGAGGATTAATTTTTACGATGAAAAGAGGTGTTTTATCTTTATCTCCCAGTTGGATTGAAGTTTAAATGAGAGTTTAGTGGATTTTGTTCTGGGTTTTGTTTTTTTGATAATCCGGGAGAAGCTTCTTACGTAGTTTCATGAATGGATAAAAAGGTGAGGAAAATTGATTGATCCGGTGATACATGAATTTTTAAAGCGTGAATATCGAATGCGCAGCTAAATAAAATTAACCCTAAAGAGGGAGGAAAAATGAAAATATGCCAAAACTAAAACTAAAAAAAAAATATTTATACAAAGTCGAGCGTCATTAAAAATTTACTGGTTAATAAATTTAACCAACTGCCTCGCATTCCTTTATGCAAAGTGAATAAATGTCTTTTGTCGTCGTTTAGTTTAGTTTTCACTTACAACGCCCGAAGTTCGTTATAATCAAGAAAGTTATTTTTCACGACGAAATGTAGGAAAGGTCACACCATTAGAATCGTAAATCCTCCCGCGAAGCGTATCGTGTAAAGCATTTTGGCTCGTGATCATGCAACGTGCACTTCGCTAAATCTGCGAATTTTGATTTGATGCGTGGACTGCGTGATAACCTCGCAACAAAACTCCAACTTAATTGCTGAACGTCATACAACGAAGTTGAGGTAAAACTTGACGATGTCGCGTGTGGGAGTGATATTTAAGGTTGACATAATAATTTCTATAAAAAGATGTTGTAAAATCAAGAACTCATTGATTTCAATTTTGAAATCACTTATGTCACATTTTTTAATTGAATTTTTTTTTTGTCGGTTGGTCGGTCGTTTATCTAGAATTTCCTTTTGACGTCATAAACGGAGTCACGTTTGAGTTGTTTCGTTTTCATCCCGTGTATCATACTCGTTTTATTCCATGGCCATTTTTGCGTGCTGACGTAATTTGAGCATCGCGAACGGATTGGAAGGCTGCGTGTGTCTGTGGAAACCCGAGCCAAGCCCAAAATCACTATCGATTCGTTGCTCGCTCCGAGGGAACGAGCGAAGGAACGTTCCAACTTGTTTTCTCGGCGAGAGAGCGGTGAAAAGTGATGAGAATAGAATTGTAAACAATGGCGACACACAGTCTACTAGTTATGATTCTACACGCGGATTTATTTCTCTTCTTACCCCCAAAAAATCCCGCTGACAATTCATTAAGAAATTTGGTGTCAGCCTCGAAAAAAGATGTTAGTTTTTTTTTTTTTGTGGGTGGATAACCTTTTTAAAAAAGTTGATCCTAGTTTATCTTTAGAGCGTGAAAATTTGGTTTTTAAAATAATTTCTTCCCGTGATAAAATTTATGCGGTGTATAAATGAATGTTGTTATCTCGGAGAGAAAATGATGTAAACATTCTCCCCCGTTTTGTAGCGACGGCTTAGGTGATATTTACGTCGCGTGTCATTTTGATTTACAGTTTGTTTTCTCCGATGTTAAAATTGCCAGTGGGGGTACCTCCGTTTTGGATATACAGAGAAAGTAAACGAAACAGAGAGAGAGAAGTGTCAGGTAGAAGGTAACGAGAGACATATTTGTCACTTTTAACGCGTGTACCTTTTTCTCGTAGTTAGTGATAAAGACGTGAGAAATGAAAAGTGTCGAGCAAAAAACTTATATATATATATATAAAGAAAATATAGGATAAGTGAGTTATAACCAAATCACTTTACAACCGAGTGCAGGTGTCATCTTTATTCCTATCTCCTCGTTCTATGAAAAAGTGTCTGTCAAGTCGTCGTCGTCGTCGTCGGGAAAAAGAGAAAGAAAAGAGGAACATCTTCTTTATTTTTTCTGGGGATATTACCAGGCGTTGGTCGAACGTGGGATTTGTTTTTCACATTCGCGGGAAAGCTCCTCCCCTTCTGCTATCTGTAAGCTGTTGATGTAAGAGACTCGTCTTCAGCTCAAGAGTTTTCATCTTGGGTTACATAGAAAGCAATTTGCCATTTCCTCGCTAGGGTGCATGAAGAAAGTTTTATGTGCTATCGTTGATCTCTGCTGAACATGAACCAATTTTGGATTGAGGCGCGTCGTTTCTCCAGATCGCCTTTAATAGTCAATTGGACAACATTTCCTGCTGCTACTCACGTAACTTCGTTAAAAGTCTATCGAGCACATGGCCGGACACTCGTGTCGGCGTAACACTTTTTTTGTGTCGAAGAATTGACCAGCGAAAAAAAATATCATCATTAGATAAAAGTTTTTCATCACGAAAAAAATTTTTTTTTTTTGGGTGATGGGGTTGTGATAAATAAAATAAAAGGAGAAAATAAAGGAGGAGAGTGGAATAGTTTTAGTGGAGATGAAGTAATAGACGAAGTAGTTTGTAACGGCAGTCTCAGGGGCAATTAATGGCGGTGGGGTTACCTGGAAACAAATATGAGGGTCGTATCGTCTTAAGGAGTTTTATAAGAAAAGTGAGGAAAAAGTCTCTACTGTATTCATTATTAAGACGTAGCCTTAAGAAGAAGACGTGTTGGTGTTCGTTAGTGTTAATTAGCGTCTTGTTGTTTGGTGGAAAGGTGAGAAAAAATTTCTCACCTTCAACAACACCTTTTCCTTAATCAAGTTTTTGGGTTGGGTTTTTTTTTTTTTTTTTTTTTTTTTTTTACACAACAAAGTGTGCTTTAAAAAAGAAAATGATGTTGTGTAGAAATATAATATAATTTAGAATATTTATTTATTTTTGGGTGTGGTCGTCGTCATTTAATTTTTTGTTGAAAATGTGAAAAGTCGCGCGGATTGATGTAGATTTCGGTTTGTCTTTGTCCTTGAAGCCGCCTAATAAAGGGCAAAGGGTTAGATGGTATCTCTTTTGCTCAATCTTCCTGGGAATTGTAGTTCTTACCTCGAAGCGAAGTTTTCTCCCCGGTTTGACGTTGTAGGTAGAAACGCTTGGCAGGAAAGCCTTGTCGCGGGCGGTGCTTTTTGGCTCGCGAAAAGTGAAAACTCGAAGTATAAATCGCTAAAACGACGGAAGTGGTGCACTAAATATTTATGATTCTCACTTCCACACGTTCTTGTTTTCTCTTCGATCTCGTTCATTTGAATAATTACCTCGGTCGAGAAAAAAAGGAGACAAAATTTTTTTGTATTTTTATTTTTTAGGGGGTTTAAAATAATAAAAAAAAAAATTGCTTAGTTGGGTGTAGTGGGCGAGATAAGCAGCGAGGCAACGTGTGTTTGGAAAAATGCCCAAAAGTTTGGTCTTGCTGCTTTGGGTTCGAATGTATATTCTTATTCTTAAAGAAAATAGGACGAAGAAGAAGGGAAAGAAAAGCAACAAATTTCGCTTATTGCTTAAAATGAAGTGAATTTTTATTACGCTGGATATTTTCGTTAGAAAGATTCTTTACATTTCTCATTACATTACTTCGCCTCCTACTCCCGGTTTTTTGCTTTTTAAATCAACCAGAAGAAAGCTAGTTTGATTAAAGTACTCTGCGATCAATACCGCAAAAAAAGTCGGAAAAATTTTTTTCTTTTTTTTCGCACCCATTTTTCGTTTTCTTTTCACAACACGCAATTTTTCCTTTTTTTAGTCTTATTTTTATAGACTTTTATTTTTTTGGCACGACGTTGTTTTTTTGTTTTTTTTTTGCCCCTTCGGAGGATTTACTTTATTCTCGGCATCTTTTAATTTCTCTTCTCTTATTCGCTATTAAGCTTTAAGAAAGTTGAAATTTTTTATTTTTTTGTGGAGTACGAATTTATTTTTCTAATGAAGAAAAATTTTTTAAGAAATTTTGGAAAAAAAATTTTTGGTTTTTCACGTCATGATTATTTTTCGCAAAAAGTTTTTTACGTAAACTTTAAGCGAATGATTGCTTTAAGGTGTAGTAGACGAGTTTCTATTTTCATCTTAAAAGCAAAAAGCGACTTGTGTAAAAAGCAACCAGTGCCAACTTGTTTTCTTTGACCTCATTAGACAACGCGTTTCTAAATTGTTGTTTTGCAACCGTAATTACCCACGCTAAAAAGTTTTTCTACGTCGAAAATAAAAATAAAACTAACATCGACATGTACGATTTTTAGTGACAATTTTTATTTTTATATCTTAAAAAAATTTTTTTTTTCTTTTTTCATCTTTGTTCGTTTTACGAGTTTTGGAGAAAGAAAAATAAAGTTGACAAGAGCGTCTTTTTCTTTATACACACGTCGCGTTCAACGTTCGTCATATCGCGAAAGAAGTAGAAACGCACAATGCAAATATGGTTTGAAACGGCT
>JAQIWS010000384.1:0-24117 GCA_034696085.1 Stigmatogaster subterranea | reverse complement strand
TAATTTTATAATCTGTTTCACCTGAGAGATTTCAACAATGATTTTGTGATTTATTTTACGAGAAATTTTAATTTATAAAGTAATAAGAATTTCATTGTGGAATTTTTGTTAAAAATTCATCAATGAATGAATTATTCTTTCAACATAAAACGATATTGCTATTGTTACTCACTCCACAATATTATATCACGAGCATTACGTGATTATCCATTTTTCTAGGATGAAAACAGCACGAATCATGAATTTATTCCACCCCAAAACAACTCATTTCTCGTTCAACAAAATTCTTCAATATTAAGTATTCAACAACAGAAAATTATTACCAACTATTACAACATTTTTTCCTAGTTTTCCCACTCACAATGGTCTGGATACGATTCGAAAGAGCAATTAAAGCTGGAATTTATATGTCGTTGGCAAAGGTTTTCTTCTTATTCACTATCGCCCCAGACAACAGCTCGGAGGTGTTTCATATTCAAATTGCAAACTCTCCGGACAACGATTCGGTAAATCAGAAATTGTAAAATTTATATAACAACTTACATGAATTGCACCGTAAATTTAGCAGGGAATATACGTTAATCGTTTAATATATGGCGTCGTTACTTTGTTTTTATTTTACCTGACGATAAAACAACTTTTTCTGGCTTTGTTTATTCATCCTCTGGTCCCGTTGCATATTCCAACACTATTGAAAGTCGTACCGGTATTTTTGATGTCAGTTTTTGTCTGCAGGGTAATTAAATTTTGATATTGAAAAAATTTTGTTGATTAATTTAATCTTTAAATGTATTGTTTTAAAGGTGATTCTTGTAGGAATTCAAAATGGTCTTCTTGCCTTATTTGGGAGACTGTAGAAAAAATTTTTGACTTTTTTCAAACATGGCGATTTTGTGAAAACTTTTATTTTAAATTTATGATTTAATAAAACAATCTAGTTTTTTGCTGCTTTTTATTGTTTCAGTCATTCATATGTGTCACTGTTAAGACTAAATCCAAATTTGTGTTTAATATTTTTGGTTACGTTTCAAAATTTATACGAATGTAATGTTTAAAAAATTTCAGTTTCAAGTAACCATCTTCATCCTTTTTTAATTTTGATAATAATTAGTTGGTTGAAGAAAGACAAAAATATTTTATACAAAATTTTTTTCCAGACAAAAATTTATGGATTTTTTAAATTATAATGAATGTAACAAAATAATAAATTTAGGTAAATTACTTTCGTCTTCTATAAATATCAGTATACATGCTCACTACTGTACTTCGCAATAATTATTATTCGCATTGACATATGTGCTATATATTAAATAAATTAATTTGTAACGCTTTAATAAGATCAACAGACATTGTTATTTTTATTTTTCAATTCGTTAAGAAATAATCGATTTGTTTTGCAATCAAAAAGTAATCGCATTATTTCATTTTTGAATCACAAATGTAAATGTTTTCTGTTTCTAGGTTTAAAAGTTCCAGGCACGGACTATTGCTGTTGACGACCAATGCTTCAAATGGATGACTACTAGTGTCATTGGGAGAACAGAATAAAGCATCTTCAATTTTTTCGTCATCATTCCACTCGTATTGACGCTTCTGGAAATTGTATCGCCCGCCAACGAAAGCTGCCTTTTTCTGATTTAATATTTCAGAAACTGCAAAATACTCTTCAACTATACCAAGGAAGCAGATTATTATAATTTTAAAACATACCACACTTAAAGGCAGCTTCAAGTTTTTCTTTGGTCTCAAGAATTGCCAATTGACCATCTTTTAAGTTGTTGCATGCTTCGTCTGCAACAGGAATTATCACTTCTTTTGGTCCGACTACGTAGTCTCCAGGCCTCTTTGATGAAAAATTGTGTTGTAAAGGGGTAAATCATATATAGATAACTTATAGATACGGTAAATATTGAGACCAGATCATACTATTGACATTGGAGGGGCAAATTTACGACATGCAGCATGGACAGCGGTGATTGAGTAGAGGAAAATGACGAACGCCACCATTGTGCGCAGAAAAATATTTCAGATTTCAAGTAAGAAAAAAGTTGATGATACTGCTCAGAATACAACTCGTGGATATTGTGGCACGAGAAGGATATCGGATTGATATATATAGCAGAAGTTCATGAACTGGGTTTAAATTGACAGGTGCAGCTTGGTAGGTGTTAAAACAAACTTAAATATTTCAAAATCATTAAACGGAATTGTCTTTTAATTGAGTTTTCTACTTTCCAGACAATATAAATAAAGAGTATGATGTTGAAAATGTCTCTTAATTGGATCTATATTGTCAATATAAGTAAAGAGCGTCGAACTTCTGCCACAGCTGTCACTATAGTTGTCAAGTAATTTTGTTTACAAAGCTTGAAATTTTTTTTTTTTTGTTAACTATTAAGACTTAAAGAGTTATGTGAAAATAGTGTCTTATCCCATTACATTTTCTTCAGTTTTATGTGTAGTAGAAGGTAGTGTCAATCTCATCATTTTCACGAGAATTTCAATTGTTGAAATTTTCTTAAAAATTCATCAATGATTAAATTATTCTTTCAACATAAAACGTTATTGCTATTGTTACTCACTCCTCAATATTACATCACGAGCAATACGTGATTCCCCATTTTTTCTAGGAAGAAAACAGCACGAATCCTGAATTTCTTCCAGCCCTAAACATCTCACGTCTCGTTCAATAAAATTCTTCAATTTTAAGTAATAATCAACAACAGAAAATTATTACCAATTAATTACTACAACATTTTTTTTCTAGTTTTTCCACTCACAATGGTCTGGCATTATCTCATAAACGCAATTGTAGCTGGAATGTATGCATCGTTGGCTTTTTTTTTTTTATTATTCACTATAGCCCCAGACAACACCTTGGGCGTGATTCAAATTCAAATTGCAAACTCTCCGGACAACGATTCGGTAACTCAGATATTTGAAAATTCACATAACAATTAACTTACGTGAATTACACCGTAAATTTAGCAGGGAATATACGTTCATCGTTTTATATATGGCGCCTTTACTTTATTTTTATTCTGCTTGATGGCGAAATACTATTTTAAAGCTTTGGAACATGTTGTTCACCTGTTGCAAATCACAACATCATTGAAAATCCCAGTGGTATTTGCTATGTCATTTTTTGTCTGCTCGGTAATTAAATTTTGCTATTGAAGATTTTTTATTTTATTGATTAATTTAATCTTTATATGTATTGTTTTAAAGGTGATTCTTATAGAATTTCAAAAAAGTATTCTTTTCCTATTTGGGAGACTCAAGACTGTATAAAAAAATTTTGACTTTATTCAAACATGGCGATTTTGTGAAAACTTTTATTTTAAATTTATGATTTAATACAACAATCAAATTTTTCGCTGCTTTTTATTATTTCAGTCAATCACGTATCACTGTTTCATTAATTACGACTAAATCCGAATTTGTGCCTCAGCTGACACTAAAGTTGTGAAATAATTTTTTTCACAACGCTTGAAAACTGTTAAAAATTAAAAACGTCTTAAAAATCCATCAATGAATAAATTATTCTTTCAACATAATACGTTATTGACATTGTTACTCACTTCTCAATATTATACCACGAGCATTACGTGATTATCCATTTTTTTCGATGGCGAAAATGGCACAAATTCTGAATTTCTTCCACCCCAAAACTTCTCATTTTTCGTTCAATAAAATTCTACAATATTAAGTAATCAACAACAGAAAATTATTACCAACTAGTACAACATTTTTTCCTAGTTTTCCCACTCACAATGGTTTGGAACGGATACAAAAAACCAATTATAGCTGGAATTTATGAATCGTTGGCTTCTATTTTCTCAGCACTCACTGGCTCCCCAGACAGCAACTCGAGAGATATTCAAATTCAATTTACAAACACTCCTGGTGATTCGGTAAATCAGAAATTGTAAAATTCATATAACAGCTTACGTTAATTACACCTTAAATTAAGCAGGGAATATACGTTACTCGTGTTTTATATGGCGCCGTTGCTTTGTTATTTTTTTACCTGGCGAGGAAACAGCTTCTTATGACTATGGATCAACCCGGTTGGGAAAACATATCATTTTTGAAAATTGTGTTGGTATTTCTTACGTCATTTTTTGTCTGTTCGGTAATTAATTTTTCATATTGAAAAAAATTTATTGATTAATTTAATCTTTATATGTATTTTTTAAAGGCGATTCTTGGAGAATTTCAAAAGGGATTTATTTTTCTATTTGGGAGACCGTAGAAAAAAAGTGTGATTTTTTTCAAACATGGCGAATTTTTAAAACTTTTTATTTTAAATTTATGATTTAATAAAACAATCTAGTGCTTTTTATTGTTTCAGTCATTCATGTGTCACTGTTAAGACTAAATCCAAATTTGTGTTTAATATTTTTGGTTACAATTTTAAAATTTATACGAATGTAATGTTTAAAAAATTTTAAAGTTTCAAGTAACCATCTTCACCCTTTTTTAATTTTGAGAATAATTAGTTGATTAGAGTAAGACAAAAATATTTTGTACAAAATTTTTTTCCAGACAAAAATTTATGAATTTGATTAATTTTAAGTCTACAGTATGATGTAACAAAATAATTAATTTAGGTAAATTACTTTCGTCTTTTTAAAATATTTCGAATTGTTTATGCCAGTATCAAATCGTTCACTAAATTTAATTTTTCTCTCTCTCAATAGATATCGCGTCACTGCAGTGACATGTGAACCTACAGAAGAGCAGCAAGATATACATGTGTTAGTTATATTTTCAGTAAATGGATCCTGCAAACTTACCACCATACCTTCAGATGACCTGCTGACGAAAATAACCCTACTCAATTCAAAATGGATGGCATTTCTGACACAGTGACTCGGTAAATATACAATTTTTAAACTAATGAGAAATTTGAATGAGTTTTGTTATACAGGAAATGTACATCAGTCGATTTTTATTTGGTTCTATCACTTTAATATTATTTATGCAGACTTTTGAAAATTTAAATATTTGCGTATGGTGTGGCTTTGATGCACCACACAGACTAATGACCGTTCATTTGGAGTTTTTAGCATCGTGTGTCGCTACTACCGTGGGATTTTTACATTAGAGTATTGGATCAAACTGGCTATACGTATACAGCAGAAGTTTCATGAACTGGGTTTAAATTGACAGGTGCAGCTTGGTAGGTACGTGTTAAAACAAACTTAAATATTTCAAAATCATTAAGCGGAATTGTCTTTTAATTGAGTTTTCTACTTTCCAGCCAATATATATAAAGAGTATGATGTTGAAAATGTCTCTGAATTGGATCTATATTGTCAATGAAAGTAAAGAGCGTCGAACTTCTGCCACAGCTGTCACCATAGTTGTCAAGTAATTTTGTTTACAAGCTTGAAAATTGTTTTTTTTTATTAACCATTAGGACTTAAAAATTGCGCCAGCGTTACGCGCAAGAATTATGTGAAAATAGTGTCTTATCCCGTTAGATTTTCTTCAGTTTTATGCGTAGTAGAAGGTAGTGTCAATCTCATCATTTTCACGAGAATTTCAATTGTTGAAATTTTCTTAAAAATTCATCAATGAATAAATTATTCCTTCAACGTAAAACGTTATTGCTATTGTTAATCACTCCTCAATATTATATCACGAGCATTACGTGATTACCCATTTTTTCTAGGATGAAAACAGCACGAATCATGAATTTATTCCACCCCAAAACAACTCATTTCTCGTTCAACAAAATTTTTCAATATTAAGTATTAATCAACAACAGAAAATGATTACCAACTACTACAACATTTTTTTCTAGTTTTTCCACTCACAATGGTCTGGCATTACCTCATACACGCAATTATAGCTGGAATGTATACATCGTTGGCTTTTGCTTTTTTATTCTTAACTTTAGCCCCAGAAAACAGCTCGAAAGTGATTCTAATTCAAATTGCAAACTCTCCGGACAACGATTCGGTAACTCAGATATTGCAAAATTCATACAACAATTAACTTACGTGAATTACACCGTAAATTTAGCAGGGAATATACGTTAATCGTTTTATACATGGCGCCTTTACGTTATTTTTATTATACTTGGTGGCGAAACACCTTCTTAATGCTCTGGATCATGCTCTTGACCTGATTGAAATCACACCACTATTGAAAATCCCAGTGGTATTTTTTATGTCATTTTTTGTCTGCGTGGTAATTAAATTTTGATATTGAAAAAATTTAATTTTATTGATTAATTTAATCTTTGTATGTATTGTTTTATAGTTTATCCTTGGAGTATTTCAAAAAAGTATTCTTTTTCTATTTGGGAGACTCAAGACTGGATAAAAAAATTTTGACTTTATTCAAACATGGCGTTTTTGTGAAATCTTTTATTTTAAATTTATGATTTAATAAAACAATCAAATTTTTCGCTGCTTTTTATTATTTCAGTCAATCACGTATCACTGTTTCATTAATTAAGACTAAATCCAAATATGTGCCTCAGCTGACACTAAAGTTGTGAAATAATTTTTTTCAACAACGCTTGAAAACTAGTTTTTTATTAAACTATTAAAAATTAAAAATTTCTTAAAAATCCACCAATGAATAAATTATTCTTTCAACATAAAACGTTGTTAACATTGTTACTCACTTCTCAATATTATATCACGAGCATTACGTGATTATCCATTTTTTCGAGGACGAAAATGGCACAAAACGTTTCATTTCTCGTTCAATAAAATTCTTCAATGTTAAGTAATCAACAGCAGAAAATTATTACCAACTAGTACAACATTTTTTCCTAGTTTTCCAACTCACAATGGTCTGGAATGGATACATAAAACCAATTATAGCTGGATTTTATCAATCGTTGGTTTCTATTTTCATAGAACTCGCTTTCTCCCCAGACAGCAACTCGAAAGAAATTGTAATTCAACTTACAAACACTCCTGGTGATTCGGTAAATCAGAAATTGTAAAATTCATATAACAGCTTACGTGAATTACACCTTAAATTAAGCAGGGAATACACGTTACTCGTGTTTTATATGGCGCCGTTGCTATGTTATTTTTTTACTTGGCGAGGAAACAGCTTCTTATGACTGTGGATCAACTCGGGGTGCTAAACACAACACTATTGAAAATTATATTGGTATTTTCTATGTCGTTTTATGTCTGTTCGGTAATTATTTTTTCATATTGAAAAAATTTTATTGATTAATTTAATCTTTATATGTATTGTTTTAAAGGCGATTCTTGGAGAAATTCAAAAGGGATTTATTTTTCTATTTGGAAGACTGTAGAAAAAAATTGTGATTTTTTTCAAACTTGAATTTTGAAAACTCGAATTTTGAAAACTTTTATTTTAAATTTTTGATTTTATAAAACAATCAAGTTTTTCGCTGCTTTTTATTGTTTCAGCCATTCATGTGTCACTGTTTCATCATTAAGACTAAATCAAAATTTGTTTTTATAGGATTCCAAAAAACCACACAGGTAAATCTAAATTTTCTTCCCAAATTTAATAAACTTTATTCCTAGTTCACAAAATTCCAGGTTCTATATTCAAAATGGTTTTAATTGAAATCTACCATTTACTGAAGGCAGTATTTTACTTACTGCTTGCTGCGATTTTCTTACTTTTAGCTTTCAAGATACCAACCGAGATGTTAATGATTCAAATTAAACTGGAATCTGGCAGTTCATTCACAAATTTGGTAATTAGATAATTTTTAAATTCGTGTAGCAACCTGATTTAAGATTGTTACGCAGAAATTAAATGGATTTGGAATTGTATTTTGTACCACTTGTTTATATTTTATCTGGCGGGCATCTTACCACTTGGCAGTTGTCATAGATCTGGTCTGAAATAGAAAATATTCTTGGATTATTAAGTTTAGTATTGTAAGAATTTTATTCATTTTTTCTTTTTTAGATGCTTCCGATGTAATCGGTTAAAAATTAACCGTCTTTATCCAGTTTTAATCATGAAAAATAAAAAATAAAAATTTCCAGACAAAAATTTGTGTTGTAAAATTACAATTATGATCAAATCTGAATTTTTGCATATGTAATAAGTGAAATGGATTTTAATATTTATGAAGATATCTTTTCTGTATGTTGTATTTCTTTAAATCTGTTAATTTGAGTTCAGTTTGAAATTTAAGAATTTTTCAAAATTATTAAAGTTGATTTTTAGTTAAATTTATTTCTCACTCTCCCGTTAGATGGCGCCTGAATGCAGTGCGCGAAATCTGGAAATTACCGAGTTTTGTGGATTTCAAACGGAATTAGTTCTATGCTAGTAAAATAAAAAATTCTAAAACAAGAATATTTAGATCGCATTCACTTTTATTTCTTTCATTAAATAGCTTATTACCGAAGGGGATTTCTATTCCAAATACATATTGCTGTAATATTTAGAGTTTGTTTCCAAAATTAAACAGATAAAACATGAAATTGTGGTATGAGAAATTAAATTTTTTGTGTGCTTTATCCGTTCAATTTCTTTGTGTTTTTCTCAAATCAACAAAATTCTTACTGTTACAACTGCTTTCGTCGTCAATTTACTCGGTTTCCATCCCATTTTCTTCAACTTCAATTACCTACAATTTTTAAATAAAAAATAATCACATCTTTTGTACAAAAATTATATCAAGTTTTTGATTAAAACAACAAAATTTGTACTTAGGAACTGTTTTGCACAAACGTCGCCATTCACATAATAGTTTTTTTTCAGCAACTGAAAAATAAATCAAACCATTAAACATTAACACAAACCACAATTTTGTAATTTTCTTACGTGCAAAATAACGCAACATTGTATGAAATCGTCGAATAATATTACATTCATCCCAGTTCTGTCAAATTTCTTTACCAACATGTCGTAAAATCTACCACTCAAAGTATAACCTACAAATTTAACCAAAAACTGATTAAAATTGTAATTTTTAATGAATAATTTTTTACCAAATGATCGAAACGCAGTTTGCAATTCAGATTTATCAATATTTCCTGAATTATCACGATCATAACTTGCAAAACACGATTGCCAATCTGTAATACATCGCCACAACGCTCCAAATTCCTCAAAATTAATCGTTCCTTTGATATTACGATCAAACATTCCTAAAATATCATAAATAAATATCCGAATTATGCAACATTTTACTAATCTCACCAATCATAAGCAAAATTTCAAAATAAAATTTTAGAATTTTGTCCTCAACATCACAGTTAAACTAAATTACCATTTGACAATTCTTCTTGTATTTCTTTAGCCGAGATAAATCCACTTCTATCTTTATCAACTCTGTAGTGAGATATCAAACGTAAAAACCGAGATTAGGTCAATGTAAATAAAGTTACCTGGAAAATGCATCCCATAAAAATTGATATTCGCGTTGGTTTGGTTGGGCAGAATATTGTGCACGTTGTTATTTATATGCCGACGTCTGCTGCCACCAGGTGACAAAATCTTCAACTTCAAACACCACTTACGTCACTTTAATTTTCTTCTCCACAACCCACTACAAAATAACTCGAGCCAACACACAAAAATACGAGAAAAATAAAACCAAATTTTATACAACAAAAAAACTCATGACAAAATTTGACGTGAGAAAAAAACATGAAAAATGAATCGAATTCACAAATCCTTTTCAAAATAAAATAAAACAAACTATCACTCAAATTCCACCGACTACAATACATCAAACTAAATACTGCATAGGCTTAAACACACTGTGATCTTCACTCTCCGAACACGAAGTCGGCATTTCCAAATACGCCTCAACGACATCTGGCGGCAAACACGTCAAATGCGCTTCTCTCAACAACGCATCACAAAGTTCGTGGTTAGACGGCAACGGCACGGACACCGACTCGCCACCTAACGGCATCACAGCAACCGGGGACCACGGACGTTGCAATTTACACAAAATCTCTTCCAACATTTTCCGATCGTGGTGATGAAACGCGACTTGAGGTGCGCGGTGAAGTTTCTCCACTTCATCGATCGTCTGTAAAATCTCGGTCAAACTCGACGACGTCATTCGGTGACGTGACGCGGCGCCGTCACCGCCTTCCAAAATCGAATCAATACATCTGATTAACTCCATCTGTTTGTTCATCCACGTCGCTGATCGCTGCTCCGCCTGCCGCCAACTTAACTCCCTCATCTTATGTCTTAATTGTTTCGTAATGGCGTCGTGATGCCATCGAATGTGCTTCCAAATAACAGTATTTCGAAGAACTAATAAATAATCTTCATCCACCGGTCTCTCATTTTGATTTTGATATCGGATGTATTTAACTTGAACTTTGAAAAAATCTTTTTCAACGTCATCCCAAAAATCTTTAACCTTGAATTACAAAAATAAAAATTAATTTTCCGTCGAAAATACAAAATTTATTTCTAAACAAACTTGACTCGGTGAAAATGCTAATTGCATTAAATATGTCCATCCTTTCACCGCGGCTGCCTGTTGTTCGTGACTAAGCGTCGACCATTTAGAACTGGGTTTACCAGTGCGTCTGCACCATTGATCTGCAATTTCAAAAGCATAATGTCAGTTTAAATTTTTAATTAACATACTCATACTAGGTTTATACACAACCAGTGTTGGTACAGTGGTGTTTAAATGTCATCAGGTCGTCCGAAACTTGCCACCAAGTTGAAACGCCGGGTTCTGAATTCGATTTCGGAGGTCGTCCTCGTCTTAAAAAATCAAAAATAAAATAAAATTACGATTTTTATTTAAGTATTTAATCTTTAGATTACCTTTTTGATGAAGAAGATGTTTTATTTCCTTCAAAATCGACTTCGTTTCCATTTTTCTCTCGTGTTTTATTCAACGTGTTTTCTTCTTTTACAACCTGCAAACCCAAAAAACGCAAAAAAAATAACTTTAATATCTTTCTCACCATCTTCATCATCAACCAAAGCAATTTACCTTTTTGTTTTGCCACGTTTTATTTCCATCTCTCGGGAATTCCGTATAATTTACTGCTTTTTCTTTTTCTTCCCCATCAACGCAACATTTCTCCGCCGTCTTCAAATCAAACCAACGTCGGTTTGTCGGCAAACTTTTAAAATTATTATTATTGTTTATTTTCGGTCTTCGTTTCACAATATCTTCTTTAACCGAATTCGATTGAGTTCGTCGTGCAACGAGCGTTCGTCTCGCTTTCAAATTGACAGCTCGATGCTGTAACATCATTTTCTTGTTGTTGTCTTCGTTCGGCGTCGACCAAGGCGACGAACCAGACGAGGAACTCGCGGGCGACGGTGATCGACAGTCGGAATTAGGACTAGAAAATCGCATTTTAGACTGATCACTCAAATTCAACTCAATTTCATTTTTTTTCGACTGTCTTTGATTTTCATCGACGTTTTTGTCGCTGTTTCTCTTCTGCGGCGTCTTTCTCGACATTTTCCCCATACATCTATGCACTGAGTAATAACTTCTCGACTGATGCTCATCGTGTTTCCCAGGACTCGTTGAAAATCTATTTTTACTACTATCAAGTTGTTTAGAATACGCGTGATCTAAAATTATAGTATTTTCAATCTCAGGCAACGTCGGTTGACTCTGAATTACATTTTCTTCCTTATCACCCAGCGCCACCACGCCGTCGGTAGCTACACTAACCCCACTGACGTCACTCACAGTGTCGCTGCTCTTAATTTTCTCCAAGCTCGCTAATCGCTGACTACGTCGCAAAGGATGATGGGTCCGCGCCGACATCGAACCCGACACAACTTTCACCTCTTTTAACGAGCACCTGGGATCTTTTAATCCACACTGATCATTACCCAACATTTTTTTAACACTTAAATCCTCATTCCCCGTTTTGGGAATATTTTCTTTTCGCGCTAAGCAGTGACTTCGCGGTCTCTGCGTTCGCGTGTTTTGCGAATCTTCGATTTTTCCTCTCGAGTCATTTCCTTCTAATAAAGCTCTCAACTCAGTAAAAGATTTCGCTGTTTCAGATGGCGTTTGCACTTGTTCTTTCTGACCTTTGCTTCGATGTCGACGGAGGCAACGTCGATTAAGTCGGGAGAGAAGTAAATGAGACTGGTGACCGAGTTTTTGCGGTATTAAATGGCGACCGGGCGACGAATTCAAAGAACGTCGGAATAATTTTTGTTGATTCGACATCGTTGTCGAAACCTAATTTGAATAAAGGTAATAACGACATTTGAGTAAAAATAAAAATAAAAATAAAAATAAAAGTTTTTAAATTAATTTTGTTTTTTTTTTCAGTTTGATAAAAATATCTCAGAGCAGCGTCGTTGCAGTAAATTGATATTTATCTTGGAAAGTAATATTTACACACAATATTTTCAACGTTAAATTAAAGAAGTCTTACGACATAAAAACTATTTTCTCGTTAAAGTTTATCCCGGAGATGGATTAAGCAGGTGGTTTGAGTTATGACGTCACGCGGTACCAAATTTATTAACGTGACTTTGATAAATATTTTGTTATTTACAACTTACTTTTTCAGGTTTTTCCTCCAAACAAAATATTCAAGTTGATGTCAGTGAAAAATATTCCACGGAAAAAATTGGTGTGAACATTTAAGATATCGGTTTAAATTTAAAGTCCAAACACCAAAAAATTATGTTTTCGATCTTGGTATCGAGGAAAAATAATGGAAAAGAAGCGAAAAGGAAAACAGTTCGATCGTTTTATCTTTTGACACTGATTGCTCACGGGAAAAACCGAAGCAACCGCGATTTTTTCTTCTATTTCTGTAGAAAACGGACAGTAAGCAACCATTCTTGAAATCTCGTGACGCTCGTGATGTTGAAATAATGTTATTTTTAGTGCAATCGTTCTATTCGTCGAGTTGCGATACGTGAAGAAAAATAATAAACAATTTGTCACGTGGAGTAAAATAAATAAAATTTGTTTTAAAAGGTAAAATTTAAATTTAAATTTAAATAAATATGCAGTTGATAAAAGCGTGTTCCAAAAAATATTTTAATCTCCAGTCCTGAAAATTTTTGCTGATTAAAATTTAATATCGTTGAATTATGAATTTTATTTTTGTAAATTACAAAACACGTTTTAAATAATTATCAAAAATATATTTAAAGTGTGTAGAATAATATTAGACAAGTTTTTCATCTTTTAGACAATTATTTTAATCAAATTACTCCAAAAATTCGTGTGATGTAAGCTCTTATTAAACTCACGGAACCTTAAACGTGTAGAATTGTATATTCATTTCACGAAACCTTTCCCACAATATTTATAAGCGATTTCAAAGGATTTTGTAAATGAAAAAGAATTTTTTTCTCCGTTTCGTAAACGATATCGAACGGGGATTTTTCCAGAAGCAGCAAAATCCGCGGTGACCACAAGTAAGAAGATTGTCTTCAAATTATCCTAGCTTTGCAAAACACGACAAATGTATAATATTAATGATAATATAAAGCGAATAATGCCAAAATGATCCATTAACTCACAAAGAATAATAAATACCATTAAAATATTTGTGTACTTTTCATTTCATAATAGAGCAACATTTTAAATAAAAATCCATATGTAAATTAACGATATAAACGCTAATCCCAGGTGAAGATCCACGTTAAAGCTGAGTTTAATCCGAATGAAGTCACGTAATCGTGTGTGTTGTGAATAATTTCTGTAAATATGCTTTTCAAAATGGTATTTTTGGGGATTATTTTCTCTGACTTCTTACAATATTATTTAACTGAATAAATTTATTTTTTATTTTGACTTGTTGTAATATTTTTTCTACTAGAAAAACAAATTAAAATTCAATTTTTGCCCAAATAGTAATTATTTTACTCGTGTGTAAAGTATGTAACTACAAGATATCACGCGATATACAAAATTTTTAATGAGTTTTTGTAAATAAATGACTTAAAATACCAGTTAATTAAAAAATTATCAATTTTGTAAAATTTCATGTTTGTGAAAATTTAAATTACCAAATTTTTTCATCACGCAATAAAAAACATGAATTAAGCCTCAATATCAATTTTTACAATTATTTTTCAAGCAGAACGATCCGGATCCAACATCCTACTTGCAACGACTGTCATAATTCCCAAAACCAAGATATCGTAGTCACAATCAGAAAGAAAAAATAAATTCGCAAGCTCCTGTAACAAAAATTACAATTAGTTATTATTTTTTGTAGCAAAATTTCCTAACTATTTCTCACCCAAATAATTACGGATACTGCAATCATCTCGTATATAAGAGACTGGATATATAGTACTTTCTTATGAAGAAGCCGAGACGAGGCAACATCACAGATAACTATTAAAATACTCAACGCGATTTGGATTTGTAAAATTGTCTAAAATCAAAATAAAATTGGAGTTAATTTATTTAATGTTTTGTTTTATTTTATACTGTGTATTTACTCACGAAAGTACAGTTTAACTCTTCAGATAAAACGATGGGAAAGGTGTTTTTTGAATATGAAGCTTCAGCGGTGCTTAATGTATATATTATAACCATTAAGCCTAACGCGGTTACCTCAAGCAATAATCCTAAAACAAAAGCTAATCCTGATAATATGAAGTTAAATAACGTCATCATATCTAAATCAAAGATAAATTTTATTAGTTAAATTATAAAAAACTACGGATTTACTCACTTTTCAAGAAATATTTAATTTATCGCCTTTGTACAAATATTTCTTCAAACAACTATTTATTTTAACTCAATCCATCGTTAAATAAAAGTTTAATTTTGTCATTTTTTTACCGAAATAAATCACAAAACTAAAAAAACAAACATTATACACAAAACAACATAGACGCCGCCATTTTGTGTCACGTGAACACGTTATTCACAATGCATTATGGGAAATGAAGTAGAGAAAATGTGATACAGAAATATTTACTTTAAAAGTATATAAATACAGTCTAGCCATGCTGAAATTTGTCGACGAGCAGGAAGAATAATTTATTGTACGAAATGTAAGCTACGAATCAATAAATAATGTTTGTGAAAAAAATATAAATTTATTCAAAAAATTCAATTTCCTGAACATCACTCAAGCATACACCAAAATATTCCAACAAAAATACATTAAAAAACCCAAAACTCCATTGAATAAAACATATTTTATGACAATACGTAAAAATAAACACTACACAATAAGAAAAATAAGTTTCACTCGCTACAATGGCGTCAAAATTCAACACCGTGACGTCACGTTTAAAATATTAAAGGCGAGCCATTCAACTCACGTCACTTCACTCCAATCAATAGATCAAAAAGATGAGTACAAAAGAAGTTACATTTACACATCTATTCGTGACTATATTTAAAAATTCACTCATCAAATAATTTAAAATAAATTTTTTACCTAATTATTTTGAATTAGGAAAAGTAGAAATCAAAAGTTTTTGCTAAAAGACGAAAAAACGGAAAATTTGTGATTTTAATTGATAATTAGGAACTAGTTGTGACGTAGTTTTTGTAAAAGTTTGTAGAAACATCTAAAGATCAACAAAATAGATTTTTTCGTTTTTGGAGTAAAAAATTCATTCGTATCGATCTTTAAGTCATGGCCACCTGATCAACCAGGTAAGAGAGGAAGATAAGACGATTTCATGTCGCGAAGTGAGGGGAAAGAACATGTTAAATAAAAATTGTGTTATTACATAACATTAATATTTCCGAAGAAAAAAAAAATACTTTTATGTCCAAAAATTCAAAAATTCTCATTAAGACATTAATTTGATTTTAATGCGTTTTGTGCGTGCGTGATTTTCGATTCGTATCAAAATTTGGACGTTATGATTTACCCCGTTATGTCTCCGCGTAATAAATTATATTTTTCAAAATGAAGATTAATTTTCGGTTTTGAGTTTGCGTTTTGACGCAGTTTATTGACAACTGGACGTTTGGCGTAATGTGTCACGCAATGTTTTTTAATGACTCTTTTTTCGACGAAATTCCTTCACCGATATTTTTTATTAGTGTAAAATAAATAAATAATAAAATATCCTTCGTTACAATTTTTTATTATCAAAAATAAAATTTTATTACTCACTGCTTCCGTCGAGTAACAAGTTATAGATCACTTTCAAATTCTTTTATAGTACAGTATAGTCACACCTACGCACCATCACGCAGCGCCGCCCTAGCGGCGAGTGACGAACATCTTCACACAAGCACGCGACTCAGAAGCGTCTGCTGCTCTCGAGGAAGAATGACTCGTACGACGATGCTGCTTCGTCTTTACCGCTTACCCTCGTGTCTCCGTCGACACAAATCACCCGACATAGCTCGCGCTAAACGAGAAGACAATCTCGAGCCTAATGGATGCCAGTTAATAATTTAGCTATCTCACTATGCGTGGCATTTGCCATTTGGCCTTCTCCTGTTTCATCATTGGCCTTTCCACTCACGGCTGGACAACAGGTTTAACTCTACCGTGTACTGACCCGGGAGGACGCAGCGACGACCGCTACCAACTCACCGTCGATCACCCATTGTTGGATGCGCGCCAAGGTTTTATTCCCGGAACGCCGTATTCAGGTAAGGACACGCCTGCCTGTTGCGTAACTCCGAAAAATTAAAATTACAGGAAGAAAAAAAAATTGTTAATATTGTTAAAAATTTAGAGTGTAATAATAAAAATTGTTTGTAGTCAACAAAGAAAACTATCTCGTTATAACAATAAGTTATCCCACGAATCGATTGTTGTAAACATCGGTTATAACGCGGGTAATAATCAAACGCGCGTTACAAACGACGATCGCTGAACTTCATTGTTGAGTAATTGTTGGGAAACAATGGAAAACCGCGTTATAAGCGAGGAGTACAACAATGCAGTGCGTTAAATTTGAAAATCCGGACCATTTCGGGATTTACTCAGTCCGGATTTTCGAATATTCCGGATTCTCAGACAGTAATTTTAATGTTTAAATTTAATGAAAAATTTTGATAAAAATTTAATTATACGGAAAAATTTTGACAATCGGACAGGTCCGAAAGTCCGGATTCTCGGGTTGTCACCGGAAAATCCGGACTTTTTTAAAAACTCAAGTAGTCCGGATTCTCGGATAGTCCGGATTTCTGGTGTTCGGATTTTTGGACTTTTACTATAGATACAGATCCGTCCTTATTATAAGTTGCCAAGAGCTTTGAATGTCATTTAAAGAGGAAAAAAGCCTCGTCTGCCTTTTATGTTTGACTTTCTTCTTAGATGCTTTATGCGGTGCCGTGCCGGGAAGCAGTTTTTGAGGGTGCGCTTTTGTATCGTGGTTTGTTATATATTGTAGAGACATTTATTTTTTTTTTTATAGTAAAGCTATGTTTAGTTATTTATAACGTTAAATCAAGTGATGGTGGGTAGTGCAAAGGTTGAATTATTTATACCGCTGCATGTTTCCTTAATGTTTTTACTATTTATTATTTATCGAATCCATACTAACAAGAAATTGTTTACATCTCGCAAATCACGTTGACAAAAAGCAATTTAGTCATAATAAGCAAAATGGTAAAATAATTTTTTTACTGCTTATTAAAGCCGAACAGCTATATAGATATTACGTCACGGTTTTAAAATTATTGACGGCTCTCTTAACACTTTTTACGTGTATTTTTTTTTTAGTTGTTTTTGTGTGTCACCCGATGACCTTGATGTTTGAGCGACGTTAAACTCCCGTTAGTTTCCGCTTACGTCACGGTTTGTAGTATAAGAGTAAATGATATTCAGATAAAACGCATCGTTCGCGTTATGTTTATCCGTAAATTCTCTTCGTTCAATGTTACCTTATTTATAATTCATGTTTGTGTGCGGTTGCCTCGCATTTATTGGCATACAAAAGTGTTCACCTGGCACGAGAGACGCTGTAACGCTTCTTATTGGGTCTGCAAACAACGACGCTATTTAACACTTTTTATTTTTATTGTTATTTGTACCCATCACGACCTTAATTATACTAAATTACTACTATTGACTTATAAATAAATAATTATGTTTACAGTTTTCTACCAAAAAAAAAAAAGTATACAAAATATTTAATTATGTTTTAGTGTCTTAAAAATCAATTTTTTTGTCGAAAAAATTTTTCTAGACAAAGTTTTTAAATTAACTAATAAATCAAAATTACGTGTGTGTTCCGGAAACAGTTTTCGGAGCCATTTTAGTAAATTACGCGACAAATCTCGGACTTTGGTAAAAGGGGTCAAGTGTTGAAAGGGAAAATGGTACTAGTATATTCGTTACGCACGCAGTTGTATACGAATGTTTTGGAACGCTGCCAACGTGACAAACGACGTACATTTTACATTTGTATACTATACTGTAAAAGTCCATTATTCCCGCAAGGATATCTGTTAAAAATAATTAAGAATAAATCACAAAACTCGTCACCTGTTCAAGTTTTAATACAACAAACTTTTTGTAGAGGTAAGTTGTCTTCAGGGAGTCAGCGAACTCGGGTTGGGAAGTCGAAGGAGGGGAGAAAAAATCGATAGATTTCGTATTGATTAAGAATCGACTTGAAAAATCAATCAAATTGGCAACGTAAAGTGATTTAAGAATGTAAATATTGAAGTTTAAATTGTGTAAATACTTTGGATTCATAGCGAACGATGTTGAAAAATTTACGGAATTCATGAATTTTTTATCTAACGTTGCCACAATGCTCGAACCACTTCTACTAAAAAAAAAAAAAAAGGTAAAATGACGTGATCTATGTTACTCCACAACCTTAGTCACCTGATATAACAAATTTTACCAGTTGACTAAAGTTACACTCAAAACAAAATGAGTTATGGCTGTTGTGACGTCTATAAATAGATGAACCACGACGCTGGATGAGAAATTCATGACGGTAACAAGATCAATTGAATCCTAAACAACGACAGAGAAAAAATAGGCAATAGCTTAGTTACACTTCCTCGAACAGATGTGAGTTTTCTCGATGTGATTTCGATTTAATTACAACGATTTGAACGGAAAAATCTTCAGGGTGTTATATTCCACCTTTGAAATTTAGTACCTGCGTTACCTGCGGCTTAAGGCGGATTTTGTGATTTAAAAGGTTGAAAATATCGGTGTATATTTTCTAAAATAGACTTTTTTCTTGGTTTAAGGGATTTAACTCCGTGATCTAAAAGGAAGAAAATGAGAAAAGGAAAGTCAACATTTATCAATAATAACTCAAAAAAAAAACTTGTCCATCTCCGATCGTTTTTCTCACTCACCAGTTTACCTGCGTTGCTAGGTAACGTGAGCAGTAGCACATGTTATTGATTTACCTATACTGCTAATTGGCAAACATAATAGCGACAGTAGCAGACTATTCCACGTGTAGGGTGACTGAGTTCTTAATATTTAGACACAGCACAGGTGGCAAAAATGATGTGAAATGGGTGGAGCTCGCATAAACCTGTCATTTTGTAAAACGGTTGAATTTTCATCAGTTAAGAAAATGAAGTTTAATCGACGTCGATATCCTGTAATAGTGTAATTGATTTTTTAACAAAACCAACATTTAAGTAAAGTACGAAGTGGTAAAAATAAAATTCCTTCACGGATCAATAACAAAAATTTCGCAACAGATTAATACAAAATGTCCGAAACATATAAAAACTTCTTCCCAAGAATTATCGCACTTGCATCCGGTCTCAAAATCGCGGGTTCGAACCCGGCCGAGGTCGGTAAAAATCTCTTAGGTGAGAGGGATTTTTAGAAGTGACGTTCCTTCGGAGGGGAATTAAAGCAGTCGGTCCCGTGCATCAGATTGTCGGTGCACGTTAAAGAACCCTTGAAAGGGCTGGTCTCCCTTGGCAAAATTTCCAGGTAGATGCTCTTCACCCCCTGGCGTCAGTGTTTAGCCCTGGCAGCAGAAAAAGGCCGACGTTAAATAAACTACTACTCGATTTTTTTCTTGTCCGCAGTTCATATTTTGACAACCGGAGTGGCACCGGCTTTTGACGCGTACACAATCCAATCACACTTAAACGGACATAGTTTCGGAAAGTTCATTGACTTACCTCCCGGTGTCCAACTGTGTGGCTCCAATTACAACTCGCTACAAAAGCTTGACGCCCAATCTACGACCAACATCAGTTTTACGTGGACGGCGGAGACCACAAACCGAGTCAGTTGTGTTCAATTTGTGTAAGTTGATGACATTTTTCCTTCTTCTTTGGCTTCGTGCCTTCATTATTCAGTCAAAATTAATGACGCAAAAGTTGGTATATAAGTCATTTGAAAATGTCAATCGATAATTAACATTTTGGCAATTCTGTGGACGCTGCCATCTTGAAATTATCCGATGTAAATTCACGTCATGAAATTATATAAAATGTGGACAAAAACTAAGATTTTTATTCTTTTAAAATTTTAATAACAATAATAATCGACAAATTTTCCAACATTTCCGTCGACTACAATGGCGGCGTGTTTGCGATGCAAGCGCCCCCACTGACCAAAATGGCGTCGTGACGTAAAATTACAAAAACAGCATAAACCACAAATTACAGCAGTAAAATACGAAGTTTATCATTTACTTTAATATTTAATTCCCTATTACATTACCTTTATAAATTTATTTATTATTTTATCACCTTTATTAGGGCTAACGTAAAAATCGGTGATAGAACGTGGGCACGAACGAGCACTCAACTATGTAAACGTAAAGGTAAATTCCCATTCATTCACGTTTATAGCACGCAATAACAACGGTTAAAGAGGGCATCTGCTTTTCAATTAAGAAAAAAGAGGGCAGCGAGAAAACGATGATAATCCATTTCTACACACACCTAAGAAAAAACTTCATTAAAACTTCAACGACTTTGTTTAGCTCGCGCCGACTTTTAGCCATATTGATCCAGGTGGAACCCGGCTTTAACATTTTGTTCCTCCACCTTTATTCTGTCAGGTGTAATGAAAATTGATGAATATACTGTAGAATAAGATGTGATATTTGAGTGAGTTTTTACGATGTTAAAGTTTTATTTTAGGTTCGTGTTATGGATTTTTTATGTGAAGTTTTTGGAGTTTGATGGTGAAGTTGTTGATTCGTGGTTTTGTTTTGTGATTTTAGAGTGTTATTTGGTTGTAAATAGCAATTACGGTGTTTTAACCGAAGAAATGATGGTTCTTCCTGAGTGTTCGAGTGTGGATTTGGTCTTCCAGCAACCGAGGTTCGAGGAAACTTTTCTTCAAGTGAGAGAAATTAAATTAATTTATGTGGTAAAATTTTGGAGTTTGGGATTTTTGTTTTTGGGTGAGTAATGAGTGTGTAAATTTTTTATTTTGGGGTTAAAATATGTCAAATTTTTGGGTTGAATTTTTAATGTTGGTTTTAAAGTTTTAGTTTTCCGGGTTTGGAGTTTTTTTGGGAGACTTTAAAGTTGAATATTTTAATTTTTGTGGCTGTGATGTTTGAAGTTTGTGTATTAGATTTGTCAATTTTTATATTTTTGATACTCGACAGAATTTTTTTTAGTTTTTTTAGTTGTCGATCAAAAAAGTTTAAATTGTTTGTCATAAATTTTCAGCCATGAAGTAAAAATTTACAATTTTTTGACCAAAAAAATCTTTTGTCGACCAAAAAAATTCTTTTGTCAGCAATTTTTCATTTGTCGACATATGATTTTTTAGTTTTTACAAATTTCGACAAATAATTTTTCTCTTTTTTCGAATGCCGACAAGCGATTTTTCTGGTTTTTTCCAATTTCCGAAATTTTTTTTTACCAATACAGTATTTCAATTGTCGACAAACTCTTTTTTTAGTTTTTTCAAATTTCGACAGACAATTTTTCTCTTTTTTCGAATGTCGACAAGCGATTTTTCGAGTTCTTTCCAATTTCCGAAAATTTTTTTTTATCAATACCGTATTTCAATTGTCGACAAACTATTTTTTTAATTTTTTCAAATTTCGACAGACAATTTTTCTCTGTTTTCGAATGTCGACAAGCCATTTTTCGGGTTTTTTCCAATTTCCGAAAATTTTTTTTAATCAATACAGTATTTCAATAGTCGACAGATTATTTTTTTAATTTTTTCAAATTTTCGACCAAAAATTTTACCAACATTTCAATTATCGACATTTCAATTTTTCTATTTTTCAAATGTCGACAACCAATAATGCCATTTTTTCCATTTTCGACAAAAAATTTTCAATGTACGACCACAAATTTTTCAATGCTCGACCACAAATTTTTCAATGATCGACCATAAATTTCTCAATGTTCAACCACAAATTTTTCAATGTTCGACCACAAATTTTTCATCTCCCAACTCCCGTCACGTAGACTCTTTTAACGCCGATCTATCCGTTGAGGGCGCCACCGTAGCAAGCCGCCATTATTGTACACTACTCAGAATAATTATTCCAAGACTTAACATTGAATCTCACCGGCTATTCTTATTACTATACTAACCACTAAACACTAAACCTTCAATTTTTTCGTATTTTACATAATCACAAAATAATTTCCGCGTAACTCAAATTGGTCAACATCGCCGAAATGGCCTATCTTCAAGATGGCGGCGCCCCTACGATCGCCGCTGAAAGAGTCCACAATATTTATCAATCTCATCTTTCCATTTTCCCCAAGCTACGCCACCTGAACTTTCCCGGCTCCGAGCCGCTCTGCAACACCGCACACCTAGCCATCTCCCTCAACCTCCACCATCAACCCCGCAAACTCTGCGGCCTCCACAAAACAACCCTCGATTTCAACAGTGATCACCTAACTCTCCAAATCAAATTCACCACCAACGTCACCTTCAACGCACTTTACTACACTCTCGATAAAAGAAAAGGTAACACAAAACTCAATTTCCCACTAAAACAACAAACAACCAAACTCACCTGTAAATTTTTACATCAGGTTGCAACACTACAATAACATCGTTTCGAGGCGACGTAAGCAGTCCAAACTTCCCGAGGCCTTATTTTCCCAATTTGGACTGCTATATTAAAGTTGTTGTACCTGTCGGACACCAAGTGGCGCTTCAATTACGAACGTTTCGTTTACAGAACCCTGACTCAAACGACGCGTGCGCGGATTTTTTCCAGGTGATAAGTGAAGAAAAATCTTTGCTCAAGATATGTGGCCACCTGTCGCCTTTACCTGAGTTGAAGTTCGACACCGATTTCGAGTTGTATTTTCATACCGACAACGCCGTCGAAGATCAGGGATTTGTTTTGTCGTTGAAAAATGTCGGTGAAATGTGTGACGTCATTTTTAGTGATGCGAAGAGTGATTTATTCGTGGAACCGAATAATAAAAATTGTAGTGTAACGATTTATTTACCGTTAGGATACGTTGTGTTACTGAATATAACGGTTTTATCTTACGTCGACACGACTAACATTTCGTCTTTAAAATCGACACCGTCGGATTCAAACTGCTCGTCGACGTTTTTCGAGGTTAAAGAAGATGACAAAACATGGGTAATGTGTGCAACGTCGAATTTAGCGGTGATTTCGTCGACTAATTTACTAAAAGTTACGTTACACGGTACTCTACTTGATGGTACCGTGTCGTACGTGGCGTTAAACGTCAATTCTTCATTAACTCAATGCGAGTTTGGATGGGTTTCCGGTGACATTTATTGCTATAATATAGAGAGTGAAGTGGCGGCGTGGGAAGACGCTGAAATGTCGTGTCAGTCGAAAGGAGGACATCTAGCGTCGGTTGGAAGCTTACAAGTTCAAATGTTGTTAGAGGAGATTATCAAGTTCAGGTATGATATGAAATTGACATTAGGTTTAATAATTTATGTTGTAGTAGGATCGATTTGTAGATGAATTATGCAGTTTTGGGAAATGCAGTTTTCAATTTTTGGTTGGTAATTTGTTATGTTATAATTTAATTTGAGTTTTAGGTCGATGTTTAGGTTGAGGTAATGTCGATATGTGTCGGGAATGGTTTATAAAAATTTTTTGAGGTGGATTTTTATTTTTGGTTGTTTTTTAAGGAGGTTTTTGGTGTCGAGTAAAGTCGACAAATTTGTCCCAGATGATTTTTTGCTAGAAAAATCGATTTACAAAGTGATATTTTGATTTTTGTTGACTCGGCAAATGTCGAACTGATGTTTTAAAATTTTTTTTTAGCTGAATTAGTCGTGAAAAACCGATTTATAAGATGAT
>JAQIWS010000383.1:0-24151 GCA_034696085.1 Stigmatogaster subterranea | reverse complement strand
CGTGTTGCGAGTACTAAAGTTTCTGTGGGTTACCACAAATAGAATCCCACCACAAGGTGGTGGGCACTATACTTGTAATATAATAATATCAATGTGTTGGAGGATATAACGATTATTGCCAAATTATCAGCTGCTACGTTGCCGAATCCAATATATATCGCGCCGGTCACTAATTTTTCATAAGAAAACTGCGGTTCCTTTTTACCCGTGACCTTATCAAATGATAGACAATTTTTGGTTCCGAAATGAAAATATAATCCAACACATGCTACCATGAGTATCTGTAAAAAAATAACGGAATCAATTTTTTTGTGTTCGAGGGGTAGTTTTAGAACTGGTAGTTATACGTACGAATGAGATAACTTTGAGCAACACGCTCGCCTTCTGAAGCTGATCAAATTTTTTCTCAACTAGATTGATGATTTTTGATGTACTTGACATTGTATCTACGGCGATTTAAGAAAGATGGAGTTTCGGATTGCGTAATAATTGTGGCGTGAGCACGGATTGATTAATTGTGTTGATTTAATAAATTTTGTTATTTTGACAATTGGAATATGTGCAAACATGAAGTTAGATTGAGATAACCTTGCTCGGTTTTGGAAGTCGATTAATTGATTTTCATCTCAATTTAATTTGTTATCGAATAGTCAGGTATCAGTTTTGACGATTCAAAGATGAAAATTGTTTAAGTAGGCAGCCTTGAATTATTTTTTAAATTTAGAAACAAAATACACTTTACATCTTAAAATCGTCAAATTTTATTTTATCTTGTAAAAAAAATACGTTTATCGTCATCGTCGATTTTATAACTTCGCACTTTTGAAAAACTACAAAAAAAACTATTTAATTCTGGAATTGTTAAATTAAGTTAATATTTTACCCATATTTTTCTGATACTAGTTTGCAATAAACGGATGTCACATAATCAGTGCCTGGAACTTGCAAATGTTTTAAATTCGAAGCACAACTGAAATAAATTAGTATAAACAATTTAATCGTTTAAAATTCAATTAGGCGGTTGAAACGCATGTTTCGAATTCAGATACAGTATCGAATGCAGAATGTTGGCTGGCAATAACTAAAGTAGCCGTTACACGTGAATAGAAATTTATCTCTTAATTTCTATTTGTTGTTTGCTTGCAACTTTGATTAACGTTTGGGGCTAAAACGGATTAAGAGCGCAAAGTTGATAGAAGGGGATTTTATCTATTGCCTAGTTTCAGGCTGTTGCATTTACACGGTGATTAAAATAAGTCAGATTAAATATTTGTAATTTATTCTGCAGGTCTGAATCTGTACATTTTTATGCCTTGTTTCTCTTGCAATACTGTCGCAGCGTCTTTAACGTCCAATATTAATTAACGTAATGTTAATTCCAGTAAATGGAAATCCCGATCATAATTTGATTCAGGTTCCAAATAAAAGTTGACAATAAAATTTCTCATATTATTTTCAATAAATACATGCTTAATATGTGTGAACAAAGACATCCAATTTATCGTAATGATCAAAGAGAAAATAACAGTTTGCTCTACAATCCCACTGCAAAATTGACTTAATAAGGTTGAAATTAGACCGACATTCATTTCTGGCAATACTATAAATATCCGACGTAAATAAAAATCGAAGACTTTCAGTACGAAACTCATTCTGTTTCATTAAATCTTGTACTCCTCGAATGACATCCTCGTAATGATATTGATTTATCCACCTAATTTCTAATTGATCAAGATTAAGAGCTGCAAAACTATAAATTATATTTGTTACTCCTTGTGCATCAAGACAATGATCGTTCAATTCGAGTGTAAAACTTTTAAATTCCTGAATTTGGCTAAATTCCTGAATTTGGCTAAATTCAGGTGACCAGGTCCACATTCTGTGGACGAAAATATCATTTTAACTCACAAATGTCACAATTCTTCCGTGGAAAAAAAACCGTCACGCAAAAGTTAGCTTCTGCGATAATTCAAACTGTCCGTTGATATTATAAGTGACCCATATTGCTTCGCGCGAATGAAAACAGTAGATAGTCAGGAAAGAGTTGGCTTCTCTGCGATGATTCGAGGTGGTTTACCATTTTACCACTTGGAACGCTGCAGTGGCCCTATCCCGAATTGCACCGCGCACTTTGTTTTCATTTCAATCGGTGAGTTTGGATCGCGTTGCGTGTACGATTTGATAACAGGTTTGGTTACCAATTTCGGTGATGTAATTTACGTTATGTTTGCTATCTTAAAACACAATGACCACTAAGGTTTTGTCGTCGTAATTGCTACAGTTGTTTACTTTGCTATTGTTCGATTTGATTGCTTGCAACCGAAATTATTGCAGCCACACGATACATTTTTAAATTTATTTTTTATGATTGTGAAATGACGTCGAGTAATTATTGCCACAATTTCATTGTGTTTTAAGATACTTTGTTAGACTTCTAGATTAAGTTTGTAGAAAAAAACTGACAGAGCATTATTTAGAATTGTGAAAGATATCGAAATGCTTGACTTGGAAATCAAGAAAATAGTGAAAAACGAAGCACAGAAACTACAAAAGCAGTTTTAAACTTTTACTATAATTACTACAAATTTTTTTTGTCAAAAAATAAGAAAGTTAAAATACAAGGTTTAATTTAAACAAGAAAATTTTTACGCGATCCTTTTCAGACTAAACAATAAAATTTAGCTTTGATTAGTTCTTGAAATTCATTAGTAAAAACCCAGTGGAGATTTTTGATTTGTCAGAAATTTGCTCAATTCGTTCAAGATATTCACAGAAGCTTGATTCTGTAATAAGCGCACTGCATTGAGGAGATGCAAGCCACGTGCAACAGTGTCTGTAAAAGTAAAACAAACCACAAAATTAACAAGATTTACCAATCAATGAAACATTTTAGTGAACTTACAACATAAATCTCATGAACGGTTAATCGATCATCCTTATCCATCAACATCACGCAACATCCCGAAATACCACCGAGAATTGCGTGAACGATGAGGAATAAAACTTCCTAAAATTTAAACCTTAATTCAAATTTTTTGAAAAACACTGATTAATTTTCGTATTTTCATTGCTTACGTTTATAAGATATTTTCTCGGTTCACTTGATCCAAAGATCAAATGGTAACACGCGAGACAAGCGCAACCAGATGAAATTATTGTCGCAACGTTAGCGATTGCGACTCGATTTTCACCGTATCCATAAGAAGTCTTGGCTTCAAGCGTCGTGTTCGCATTAACATCATTACCCAGTGCATTCACAAATTCGTTGTAGTTATTGTCACTGACGGACAATATTCCGAATATATTGTATATAATCACGCTTAATGCCAATAATAACTGGAAAAATGAAAGTGGTTTAGGTAAATTTTATACATTGAAAATTTTATCGTTATATGTAGATTACTCACGTATGAATTTAATTTGGCAAGGCCTCCTGGTTTCTTTACCCAGTCAAAATTTACGGCAGCCATTTCTGGTTCTGTACGATGTTGTTTGCCATTGTTGCGCACGTAGCTGATTTGACGTTGAAATTGTATATGTAAATGTAATGCAATATCTCATTGTTACGTACTTAGCAGCACGTTGATAAAATTATGTATGTTGCTGATTGTCGTTGAAATTATGAATTTTAAGATTTTGATTTTGACAATACTCCATTTTTTACTTACTTAGAAATCTTGCAGTACTGACTGCGCACTACTGAGAATTTACACGTTGCAGCAGGTGTATGATTCAAGTCATTTCAAGCATCATCCAATAAAGTTGGTCCCGCGTTCACCTTGTACACCGTCAGAAGGTAAGTTAATTAATGTTTGCTTTTACTAATTGTAAATATTATCAAATTTACAATAAGACAGAAGAAAATTAAATTAGTTAAGTTATATATTATACTCAATTTCGTCAAACATGATTTGACAAATTCTTTAAAGCGTATTCAGCACGAAAACCAAAGTTATCGAGATTTTGGGGTTTTTCCACAATTCTAACACCAACACTTGCATTCTTATCTAACTATAGTACACGAAAAACAACATGTTAAACAGCAATTTATTAGGTCAAGATAAAATTTCATATACAATAAAATTTTACTCTACGAGTAGTACAAGAATTACACAATGCTTTGGAAACAGAGGACATTTAAGAAAAATATTCGAGAGTTCGTGCTGTGTACGGTATATTATTTTTGAAATGTGAAAGGAGTAATTCGTTTCTGATTGAACGTGAGTACTGTACATGTCATGAATTACCAATTACAACGAATGATGACAATAAGATATTCCAGCAATGCTTCCTAAATTTGAACCAATATCGCAAAACATTTTAATTATTTGAAACGACAATACTTGCTCAGTGACTTTTATGATGTTTAGCAGGTAAATTTAATGTAGATGTGGGAGAGTGCTTGAATGATACCATTTACAAAAATTAAAATTATATTCCATGTACTTTCAAATAGTACTGAACATTACGTTTACAATAAATTTTCCCTTGAGTAATTATATTTTGAAAATGGGTCCATCATTCTGCCCTACCCTTTACAATGTAATTAACAATTGTTTCTGCATATTTATTGGTAAAAACAAAATATTACGGAGTAGCAAAAAATTTTGTTTTGTGAGGATCGTAAAATTTAAAACGGTAAACGCAGTGAAAAATGTACCATAATAATTTACACATTTTCGTGATTACAAATGAAAAATCACACCTTAGAAATTGTAATTTTTAAATTTACCACATTTTTATGTATACGGGTGGTCCAAAGGTTGGAAAGAACAAAAGATTAGATTAAGACATTATTATTGAAAATACGGTTCGTTATATTTACATAATACGTATTTGAATATAAGTGAGAATGTACCACGAATTTTCAAAAATAACGAATGATGAAATCATGGAAATTCCAGCAATACTTCCTAAGTTCGAACCAATGTCGCAAAACATTTTAATTATTTCAAAAGACAATACTTGCTCAATGACTTCTATTTTGTTATTTTTAATGTTAAACAAAACGTAACTAAAGTCGTTAGGTTGTTGAATTTGTAATTCTAAAGGCTGTCGTTTTTCAATGCATTTAACCTTACAAGAACATTCTTTGAATGGATTCGTGCTTAAATATGCTTCTAAGTAAGCTTGTTGGGTTTGTCTAGCAGATTCAAACGACACACAAGTTGGCAATTTCAAAGATTGCGTATGCGGCAACCTGTAAAATTAAAATTTTTCTATACTTTTAATTAATTTACAAAAATTATTAACGTCCAGAACCTGCATGTGACATTTTTTGCCATAAATTTTGACTGGTAGCAAGATTGTTCGCATCTGAAATATTCTTCAGATGAGACGCAAGGATTTCTTGGAGTATTCACCCTTATTACCTACCAATATCGCACACGACTTATTATGTGGGGAAATATGTGTATTTAATGTTGTGCTTTATTATCTTACTTCTTGCCGCGAATACACAAAATTGTACCACCATGAACAACGAAGGGTTATAAAATATTTCAAATTTAATGGTTCGCCAATTGGTGTTGCAAAAATCTGAAACGTTTTTACTGTAGTAGCATTCTGTATAGAGTGCATTACACAAAATTACCTTGTAAATGCAATCTCTATTCTTGTGAAGAGCGCACAATCCTAAAAAAATAAAAATTAAACAAGTTGTTTAACAAATGCTAATTAAATTAAGGTATTTTTTATTGTACCATGAGGAAAGACCGAGGTGCAATTTCCCAGAAATGTTACTGTGGGCGTTATTCGAACCATAGGAGAGCGCTTTCCACCTAGATTAAACGGACTCTAAGATATGCCCAGAACGTCATTAATTAATTTATGAACATGTTTTTTCAATTACACAGTAGATCACCTCGAATACTTGGTAGTAAGAAAATGCTGACCATAAATCATTCGCATTTTGGAAATGAGACGGAGCTCTCAGTAGATCAATCAGATTGACGACGTCTGTTGACATATTGTTCTTCTTGGCAAAATTTTCTTTCATGTCGTTGATCTTCACTGACTCCAAACAAGAAGTGACGGTCTCTCGTGTACTGACATATATACTTTCTTTATGATCTATTACTATTGCTACGGGATAGGTAAAATAATACGCAATACTTTGATAGACTTGATAAATTGACAAGCAAAGTATTAGCAATTTTATCAGATGTAGTAATTTTTCAATGGTCTTATTTTTTTCATTGGAATTATTTCTTGATTGTAAAAGAATTTTCGTTTGGCAATAATTGATATATATTCTGGATACTTTTGAAAATAATTTACTCGGCAATTTCGGAGCACGTTTCTTTATAGTAATGCATCGCCCGCACTGAATTGCAATCTGAATAAATGACAGACAGGATAATCCCAAAAACAAAGACACATTCCCGCCTATGTCACATAAGAGTGAAATGAAATCGTACGAAAACTTTTGCTCTGTTGTTTCATACTCATTACTTTTCATTGTCACGGTAATTGCTTCCTTATTGATTTTTGTTAACTCAGATTTAAAATCGGGATCCATTGCAACGCAACTTCGATGGCATTTGCAAACATTACTCCAAAAAATATCATACCCTTTCTCCACCAGGTTGTAAAAAATCATGTAATAAGGTGGCATTCCACAGTAAGATAAATTATTTGCAGTTGACATGAACGGATACCTACTCCAAAAATTTATTAGCATTATTTTTTTAACGATTTTACTTGTGAATTTTTCCATACTTGCACTTTGTTATCTTCGTCGCAAAATATCGTTGCTCACATTCTATGATACAGTTATCGTTTTCCTCTGGGTCCACGCAAGGGCGGGTTTTGGTACTTACAAAAGTTGTCTGTGGATTAAACTTTATCAGCAATGAACTTTAACAACAGCATCTCACAAATTGTTTATTACTTTTTGATACTTCACGGTTAGTTTCACGAGTGACGTCACTGGTCCATTTCGAAGTTGTGTAGATGAATCAAAATTATTTAGCGTCTTTTGCTTAACTGACATCTACAAATATAAGTCATTCTGTTTTTAAATTTGAAAATATAATAACAAAGTAAAAACAAAATTTTCAGTTAGTAATTTTACAGTCAAGAGATTTGTAATGAATTCACGAATTTCACTTATAAAATTTGTTGTAATTACTTGCAAGAATACTAATTTTTTGTTAAATACAATGTGCAATTCCAAAGAAGGATCAGATATTGGTAGTGGATGATCTACAATGTAAATTCACTTTAACGTCAATAAACTTTTAATTTTTTTGTAAAACAGTATACCAGTGAAGACCTTCGCACAAGCTCCTCTATAGTTATTGAAGGATTCAAGTGACGCGTTCACGTAAAAATTTCCTTTCTAAACAATACATTATGTAATTAATTTTAACATATCCTGCCCAAATCTCAAAAAATATACTCACCGTGCTAAAATAAACATACTTGACAGTGTCCGTGGTATTAATTATTTTCCAATAGTCGTCTGATCTCATTTGGGGACACACACCATTTTCTACATTTCTTTCTCCAATTAAATTTTCGTTCTGTTTCGTGTGTCGAGTGCACAGTAATATCTTAGGAAAATTATCACTGTGCAAAATTTCCGTGTAAACGTCAGCCACTGTGGGATTGCTTAAATAGTAGCGAATTCGTCCAGTAATTTGGTAAATACAAATCGTTGAACAGGCAGTGACAAGAAGCAACCATAAAAGTTTTACCGGTTTTACATTTTTCTGTTCATCACTTAAACCCGAGAAAAAATCTATTTCTTCATTTTTCTTTTGAATCACGTGATTTACAACTCTTCTGATTGTGCGGACTTGTCGGGTTGGAACCATATTTTCTTGCTTGCGTTTTGAAACTCACTCAATTGTCAATGGTTTTTCTCTAAAGAGACAATACAAAATGTTTTGTTGTCAATATCTTAGATTTCTAGAATTACATTTCTTGGAGAAAAACCGTAATAACTGGTTGTCGTTAGAAAACTCTTAACTAAAATCATACATGGTTGACAAGTCTTCATCAAAATTTAAAGACCTGTCAGCAATGTATCATTGTGGTTCACGTTTCGATTTCAATCTTTTGGTAATTACAGTTATTGCGTTCAGTGAGGGAAATTAAATAATGACTTGAAGACGATACACAAGAAAGTTTTAATTAACTTTTATTTCAAACAGGTAATTTTCTGTTTGATTGAATGAAATGTCAGCAGCACTTTGGTAACAGTTTTTGCAGTTGCCTAGCAACTCGTCGAGTTGTTTTTAGGAAATCTAGAATTGATTTTATGTCACTTCTCAGAAAATGTGCTAGCTATTAATTGTTAGAAAGAGACTCAACTCACTTGAAGGTGGAAAACTGCTAATTCACGTAAGACAATGCAAAAATAGCAATTTTGTTAAGAAGCTTAATTCAATTACTTGCAATGACTTTGGACTTTTCTTTAATCTCTCAGTAAACAAACAAATACAGGCTTTATAGTTCCACTATAATCTGAAGAAAACTTACTGTGGTAAAATTGACTTACCTAATTGTGTCTGTCATATCAAGTATTTCCCAATATTTATCTGACCTCATTTGAGGACATTGGTTTCCAATTAAATCCTCATTCAGTTTGTTTGTCGAGATCTTATGAAAATTTCTCACCTTGCAATGATTCTGTATAAACTTCAGCGATTTTGGGATAGCTTAAATAGCAGGATGAATTTGTTTGGCAATTTGATAAATACTAGTTGTTGAACAAACTAAATATGAGAAGAAACAATCACAGAAAGTTTACCGATTTTTCTGTCATATTTCTTTTGAATCTACATATTTTGCGGCTTTCCTGATTGTGTGAATGTGACTTTTTGCAGTGGTTTTTCTCTAAAGAATAAATTCAATATGCAGTTGTCAATGTCTTAATATATCTGGAATTACAGCTTTTATGGGATAACATTGTAATTACGGATTGTGGTTAGAGAAGCCCTGAGCTACAGTGATATATTGTTGACGTAGAAGTTTCTATGTAAGTCAAAATTACAGGGTTAAATCCCTAATAGTAATTTATTTATCACATTTCTAGAATGTTGTTGTTTTTAAATTCTTAATATCAATCAATAACCACGGATCTTGGACTAATAAAACGAGTAGATTTCCTACGCCACAAAATACAAAAAATTAATATCATCCAAACAAATAAAATTTCGCAAAATTACGTTAATCAAATATAAATTATGCAATCATGAAATTACACATAATCATCCAATTCATACAACAAAATCTGAATACAAAGCTAATGAACTGTGAAAGTGTCACAGTAACACATACTAATTACTAATATAATCCTGCAGTTCCTACACTATCATTACAATTAGAACAAAGATGTCTTGTTCAGTTTGCTTCATTTTCTCGTATCCATGGCGGTGGTATAAAACCCGCCGAGCAAACAGGCGACTGGCGTGGGAAAGACTGAACGTACCGAATCCCAGGATTCTCCAAATACGGCAGGCTGAACGCGTATTGAGTTTGTAACGGGATTGTATCTCGTCGCGGAATACGAAGAACTTTGCTGCGGCAAAGTGGATGAGTCGTTAATGATGATGATTTGTGAAGTTAGCGTTTTGCTGGCGTTTCTAAAACGGACGATTAAGCCTGGCTTAGTTGTCCGGCCACTGACAACTGGATTCAATGATTTCGCAGCTGATTGGTCACATGACGCTGCGATTGATATTGACTGCCAGTTGTCTTTGGTTGGGTTGGGCGGGTTGGGCTGTGAGTAATATAGTCAATTCTGAATGAGCATAAAGATAATCTTACAGGGCTGTTTAAGTTTTAGGCATAGGAAAAAAGTGTTTTAAAATTACCAGCAAAACTACTTAGTTTAATTCAGAATGTTATAAACACGGAGGTCAAATTAATCTGTTGGTTGAAAATTAAAGGGGGGATGGCTTTTGATGGGGATCAACAGTCGCACATAATTCGTTGTTGTGTTTACGGAGTAATGTACAATTTATTACATACCAGCAAGATCAATGTGAGGTAGCGTGATGGCTTGGCAAATGGTCTTTTTGTACACTATTCTGCCTTTAGTTTAGAATTGATTTTTAAACCAGTAAGCGAACTGAGGTGGATGTGGATCGAATGAGAACTAACGCTCACGGTACAAAAATAATGAATACATCAGTATATAAAAACAATTAAAAACAATGTTGAGTAACTGTTCTCAGAGAATCAGAATATCACTTCCCATTCTTTTTGCAATTTCCTGGATTTTACTTTTTTAGAATAAAGTAAAGAGTACTCAATACGTAATTAGCAATACGGAGTTAACGGCAGAACTGGCACCACCAACAATCTTAAAATTCACCCAGTGCGGAATCGCACGCAGAATTAGTGTAATTACTAATAGTTTGTGCTTAGGCATCAAAATTTAATTTTTAATACAGTATCAGACACTAAAATTAGAAATAAATATCTAGACAACTGTGCAGAATAAGATATCGTAATTTTATTTTAAAATTCATGTTAGAAAGTTCGTGATTTTTCAATTCAGTTTGCAAGCTGAAAAATTTATTTTTAATTTTCGCACTCGACAATTCGAAAAATTAGATTACTATACGTTTACATGAAGATATGAAATTTACGCAAAGATTGATTGCAAAAGTTGCGAAGTGTTGTTGAATGGACAGAAAAAAACAGAGCCAACGTAACTGAAAAATAAGGTCAGGGAAAGAAAGTTAGAAAAGTACGCTGTTATTAAAAATTGTTTTTGCATTTTGATATATTACTGTAGGTGTATTAATTGGCAAAAATAAAATATTACGGAGTAGCATAAAAGATTGTTTTGTAACGATCAAAAATTTAACAAGGTAAAAGCTGTGAAAAATATACCGTAATAATTTATTACACGACGTATTTTCGTCTCCACAACGCTCATCATAATTACTGAGTACATCAAAATCACAACGTAGAAAGTGTAATTTTTAAATTTAAAATATTTTTAAATACATGGGTGGTCAAAGGGTTAGAAATAACAAACGATTAAGTTAAAGTATTATTGTCGAACGTAAGTTATATTTACGAAATACGTTTTTGGATATGGTTGAGAATGTTCCACGACTTGCCAATAATAACAAATGACGAGATCATGGAAATTCCAGCAATACTTCCTAAGTTCGAACCAATGTCGCAAAACATTTTAATTATTTCAAAAGACAATACTTGCTCAATGACTTCTATTTTGTTATTTTTAATGTTAAACAAAACGTAACTAAAGTCGTTAGGTTGTTGAATTTGTAATTCTAAAGGCTGTCGTTTTTCAATGCATTTAACCTTACAAGAACATTCTTTGAATGGATTCGTGCTTAAATATGCTTCTAAGTAAGCTTGTTGGGTTTGTCTAGCAGATTCAAACGTCGCACAAGTTGGCAATTTCAAAGATTGTGTGTGCGGCAATCTGTAAAATTAAAATTTTTCTATACTTTTAATTACTGTAATTTACAAAAATTATAAGCGTCCAGAACCTGCACGTGACATTTTTTGTCATAAATTTTGATTGGTAGCAGATTTGTTCGCATTTATGATATTCTTCAGATGAGACGCAAGGATTTCTTGGAGTATTCACCCTTATTACCTACCAATGTCGCACAAGACTTACTACGTGGGGAAATATGTACTGTATATTTAATACTGTACTGTATTATCTTACTTCTTGCCGCGAATAAACGAAATTGTACCACCATGTACAACGAAGGGTTATATAATGTTTCAAATTTAATGGTTCGCCAACAGGTGTTGCAAAAATCTGAAACGTTTTTAGTGTAGTAAAATTCGGTATAGAGTACATTACACAAAATTACTTTATAATTGCAATCTCTCTTCTTATGGTAAGCGATGAATCCTATAAAACAAAATTAAACAAGATATTTGGTAAATTCTAGTTAAATTAAGATATTTGTTATTGTACCATGAGGAAAGACCGAGGTGCAATTTCCCAGAAAAGTTACTGTGGGCGTTATTCGAACCAAAGGAGAGCGCCTTCTACGTACATGAAGCGGACTCTAAGAAATACCCAGAATTTCGTTAATTGATTTATAAACATGTGTTAACGCAATTATAGAGCACCTTGAATACTTGGTAGTATGAAAATGCTGACCATAAATCATTCGAATTTTGGAAATGAGACGGAGATTTTAGTAGATCAATCAGACTGACGACGTCGATTGACATATTGTTTTTCTTTGCAAAATTTTCTTTCATGTCGTTGATCTTCACCGACTCCAAACAAGACGTAACGGTCTCTCGTGTACTGACATATCTGTTTTCTTTATGATCTATTACTGTTGCTACGGGGTAGGTAAAATAATACATAATACTTTGATAGACTTGACAAATTGACAAGCAGAGTATTAGCAATTTTATCAGATTTAATAATTTTTCAACAGTCTTATTTTTTTCATTGGAATTATTTCTTAGTTGTAAAAGAATTTTCGTTTGGCAAAAATTGCAGTATATTCTGGATACTTTTGAAAATAATTTACTCGGCAATTTCGGAGTACGTTTCTTTATAGTAATGCATCGCCCGCACTGAATTGCAATCTGAATAAGTGACAGACAGGATAATCCCAAAAACAAAGACATATTTCCACCGATATCACACAAGAGTGAAGTGAAATCATACAAAAACTTTTGTTCAATGGTTTGATATTCGTTATTTGTCATTGACGCAATAATTTCTTGCTTATTAATTTTAGTGAATTCAGTTTTAAAATCGAGATCGACTACTTCGCAACTTCGGTAGCATTTACAAACGTTATCTAAAAAGATATCATGTCCTATTGTCAGATGTTGGATTTGTAGGTAGTTGCTTGGCATCCAACAAAATGATAAATTACTTGTCATAAATGGAAACCTGTCAGAAAATTTATTAATGTTATATTTTACACGTTACAAATTTTCAAGTTTTACCTACTTGCAATTTTTTAATTTATCAGCGAAATATCGTTGCTCACATTTAATGGCACAAACATCATTCTGTTTTGGATCTACACAAGGATGTTTTACTGAGTTGACAAAAATGGTCTGTGGATTTAATATTATCAATGATCAATTTGAACTAAGGTACGGTACAAAATTTCGTAAACGTTGCACACTTTTTGGTAATTCACGGCTAGTTTTACGAGTGAATTCACAGGTCCATTTCTTAGTTCCGCAAACGCATCAAAATTATTCAACTTCTTTTGGTTAACTGACAGCTGCAAACATAATTCACGCTAATATTAAATGTGATAATGTGGTAAAACTTATAAAAAATAAAATTTGCAATTAATAATTTTGTAGCCAAGAAATTTGTAAAAAATTAATTCATGAATTTTATTTGTTATTAATTACTTGTAGGAATGCTATTTTCTTATTGAATTCAATGTGCAATTTTAGAGAACGATCAGAAATTGGTAGTGGATGATCTTCAACAAAAATGTGGTTTAACTTTTATAAGTTTTAAATTTTGTGTACAAGCAGTATACCTGTGAAAACATTTGCGCAAGCTCCTCTGAAGTTATTGAATGATTCAACTGTCGCGTTTACGTAAAAATTTCCTTTCTAAAACAATATTTTAAAGTTTTAACTTAGTATTCCTAAATCTTAAGAATAAACGCACCGTGCTATAATATACCCACTTGATAGTATCCGTGGTATTAATTATTTTCCAATATTCATCTGATCTTCTTTTGAGACACACGCCATTTAATACATTTTGTTCTCCAGTTAAATCCTCGTTCAGTTTCGTGTGTCGAGTACACAATGTTACCTTAGGAAAATTTTGACTTTGCAATCCCGTCGTGTAAATTTCAGCGACTGTGGGATAGCTTAAATAGTAGCGAATTCGTCCAGTAATTTGATAAATACAAATCGTCGAACAAGCCGTGACAAGAAGCAACCATAAAAGTTTTACCGGTTTTACATTTTTCTGTTCGTCACTTAAACCCGAGAAAAAATCTATTTCTTCATTTTTCTTTTGAATCACGTGGTTTACTACTTTTCTGATTATGCGAACTTGTCGGATTGGAACCATATTTTCTTGCTTGCGTTTTGAAACTCACTCAATTGTAAAATGTTTTTCTCTAAATAGAAAATACAAAATGGTTTGTTGTCAATATCTTAGATTTCTAGAATTGTACAATTCTTGGAAAAAAACCGTAATAACTGGTTGTCATTAGAAAACTCTTAACAAAAATCATACATTGTTGACAAGTCTTCATCTAGATTTAAAGACCTGTCAGCAATGTATCATTGTGGTTCACGTTTCGATTTCAGTCTTTTGGTAATTTCAGTTACTGCGTTCAGTGAGGGAAATTATATAATGACTTGAAGACGATACACAAGAAAGTTTTAATTAACTTTTATTTCAGACAGGTAATTTTCTGTTTGATTGAATGAAATGTCAGCAGCACTTTGGTAACAGTTTTTGCAGTTGCCTAGCAACTCGTCGAGTTGTTTTTAGGAAATCTAGAATTGATTTTATGTCACTTCTCAGAAAATGTGCTAGCTATTAATTGTTAGAAAGAGACTCAACTCACTTGAAGGTGGAAAACTGCTAATTCACGTAAGACAATGCAAATATAACAATTTTGTTAAGAAGCTTAAGTCAATTACTTGCAATGACTTTGGAGTTTTCTATAATCTCTCAGTAAACAAACAAATACAGACATTATAGTTAACCTTCCACCAAAATCTGAAGAAAACTTACTGTGGTAAAATTGACTTATCTGATTGTGTTCGTCATATCAATTACATCCCAATATTCATCCGATCTGGTTTTAAGAAAATTATCACCTTGCAATGATTCTGTATAAACTTCAGCGATAATGGGATAGCTTAAACAGCAGTGAATTCGTCCGGCAATTTGATAAATACTACTTGTTGATCAAACCATGAGAAGGAACAACCACAAAAATTTTACCGATTTAACCGTCATATTGCCTTTGAATTTGTATTTTGCAGCTTTCCTGATTGTGCGAATCTGACTTTTTGCAGCGGTTTTTCTCTAAAGAATAAATTCAATATGCAGTTGTCAATGTCTTAATATATCTGGAATTACAGCTCTTATGGGATAACATTGTAATTACGGATTGTGGTTAGAGAAGCCCTGAGCTAAATTGATATATTGTTGACGTAGAAGTTTCTAAGTAAGTCAAAATTACAGGGTTAAATCCCTAATAAAAGTCAAATTTTTAATTAAGCTTCAATAGTAATAAATTTTTCACATTTCTAGAATGTTATTGTTTCTTAATTCTTAATAGCAATCAATAACCACGGATCTTGGACTGTATAATATTTAATACAACGAGTAGATTGCCTACGTCACAAAATACAAAAAATTAATATCATCCAAACAAATAAAATTTGGCAAAATTACGTTAATCAAATATAAATTATGCAATCATGAAATTACACAAAATCATCCAATTCATACATCAAAATCTGAATACAAAGCTAATGAACTGTAAAAGTGTCACAATAATATATACTAATTACTAATATAATCCTGCAGTTCCTACACTATCATTACAATTAGAACTCAGGTTTTCAACAAAAATGTCTTGTTCAGTTTGCTACATTTTCTCGTACCCGTGGCGATGGTATAAAACCCGCCAAGAAGCCAAACGACAGACACGAGAAAGGCTGGTCACACAGGATAACCGAATTCTGGAAATCCGGTTTAATCTCAAAGTTATGGAGTTTGTGCAGAGATTGTATCTCGTTGCGGAATACGAAGAACGTGCTGCGGCAAGGTGGATGAGTCGTTAATGATGATGATTTGTGAAGTTAGCGTTTTGCTGGCGTTTCTAAAACGGACGACTAAGCCTGGCTTAGTTGTCCGGCCACTGACAACTGGATTCAATGATTTCGCAGCTGATTGGTCACATGACGCTGCGATTGATATTGACTGCCAGTTGTCTTTGGTTGGGTTGGGCGGGTTGGGCTGTGTATATTATAGTCAATTCTGAATGAGCATAAAGATAATCTTACAGGGCTGTTTAAGTTTTAGGTATAGGAAAAAAGTGTTTTAAAATTACCAGCAAAACTACTTAGTTTTACTCAGAATTTTATAAACACGGAGGTCAAATACTCATTGAATTATCGGTGAGAAAAAAGTTTTGGTGTGATATTTTAAATCTTAAAATTGTTTTAGTCTGTAAATATTTTAATTTATACGCGGGATATCGCCTATACCTCAAATTATTTGATTACAGTAAAACCTCGCTATGGTGATTGTGTGAACCTCCTTTTTCAACAATTGGTAATTACACGTAATAATATGTATTTCTTTATTGTATCAATAAATTTTTATTCAATTTTGCGTGGCACTGTATTTTGAGTATTGGCGGTGTCTACAAGAAACTACAGAAATTTATTGGCTGGAAACACTGTTATATTTTATTAGCAACAATGTGGTGAATTATTACAACGATTTTTCTTCATTCAGTGTGTGTAGAAATTGTCGCCCAATGTCTTGAATCTGAAAAAATAAGAAAATTGCGCGGAAAAAATCCTTTTCAAATTTTTAAATTTTTAAAAAATTGACCCGTTTTTGGAATTAAAATTAAGTGTTAGTTCTACATTTTCTCGCTAGTCGACGCCACTTGTTGTTTCCAAAATGGCGACTCCTATAATCAAAGCTACGTCAAATTTTCCTCGGTTTGTTTTGCCAATGTAAGTCAAAATAAAAGCGTTGAATCCCTAATAAGAGAGAAGTATTTAATTTAGTACTTAGTTTAGCTTAATAATAATTTATTTTGAATGTTTTTAGAAGTTATCAGCAAATAAGATGGTCGCAATACCGACCTGAGTTTATGGAACCAATTTACAAGAAGGAAAAACTTGATCAAATGTTTGATGATGGAACGATACAAGAAAAAGCTTTTGTACCGGTTAAAGCTGCTCGTAATAACCAACATAATTCGATGTTCCACGATGATTTAACTGTGTAAATATTAACAAAAATTTTTTAAATATCGGTTTCGCAACTGATTAATTTTATTTTTCAATTTAGAAAATTTACGAACGTTATAATGAAGGAAGGAAAACGAGAATTGGCGAGAAGTTTAATTGAACGAGTAATTTATTTTATTTTAAACAAATTTTTTGAATTTTAATTGAATTTAAGAGGACAAAAATTGTAATTTTAATGAATTTTTGTGTTTTTAAAATTTTCAGACCTTTGAAAACGTTAAAAGGATTCAGCTAGACAAATATTATCAAGCATCAGATGTGGAGAAACTTAAAATCGAGTGTAACCCTTTTAATATTCTTCACAAAGCGATCGCAAATTGCACTCCAGTTGTTCATTTAGTTTCTGTGAAGAGAGGTGGCGCCACTTACCGAGTGAGAATGAATAAAATTTACCAAAAATTCAAATTTAAATTTGGTTTTAATGCAAATTTTATTTTTAACTAAATTTTTCAAGGTTCCCACTGCAATTGGAGAAACTTTAGCGCGTTTTAGGGCAATGCAGTGGTTGCTAGAAGTCATACAAGACAAAAAACGAGCGAAAATCGGTTTGCCTGAAAAGTTAGCTTGGGAATTGATTGATGCCGCTAATAATGAAGTAATTTTAGTACATAATATAAATTTATTAAATTTACAAATGATTTTCTTTAATTTTAGGGAAAAGCTGTAAAGAAAAAGGAAGATTTACATCAACAGTGCGAAGCAAATAAGGCGTACGCGCATTACAGATGGGGTTAGAATTAAAAACAATGTTTTATGTAAAAATTATATCCTTAAATAAACGTATTTACTAATTTATTTATGTTTTTAATTCAAATTCACCGTACCAAAAATCCGCCATCTTTAGTATTGACATAAATAATTATATATTTTGACACACAGCGGCGCCACTTACCTAAAAAACCATTTTGAAAGTTGGCTTAAAATCAATTTTGCAGCACGTTTTTCGCTTTGAAATTAATTTACTTTACTTATCCATTATGTCCATCTCTACATCCATCACATTTTCATTATTTATATTCATATTTCAACCTAAATTAAGCCATTTATCGAGAGTGGCCATGAAAATGGTCGATGCCCCAATTTCTTACGGGTGAGTTACGTCGCTATAAAACAGATTTTCTTTAATTATACACTTAATTAACCTTAAAAATAAACTAAATTATTATTATATCTTTGACAGATTTAACAACGATCTAATTTCCCAAAACGGGATCCTCGAAAATCTAGTTTTATCGGTTCCTCCGATGAATTTTTCTGGTCCGACGCACTTGATTAATTTACTAGGACGCTGTTTTAACTACACGGATGATGTGTAAGAATTTTTATAATTTAAGGTTGTCATCTAAGATTACTTATACTTTTATATTTTATTAGATATTCGTATTCATTCTGTCCATTTCACAACGTCACTCAAACAGAAATGTCGAATCGATGGAACTCTTATCAAGGAGTTCTTGGGTTGGTTCATCGTTTTTATTCAAAAATTTATAAATTTGTATAATTTTTGTATTTAAAAAATTATTTTAGTGTGTGGCAAGAATGGAGGATTAAGAATAATACGTTTTATTCGATGATGATGACGAATGGAGATCAGTGTGGAGACGTTCATCGATCAGTTGAGGTTTGAAAAATCGAAAAATTTGGGTAAAAATTTGAAAATTAATTTTATTTAAATTAATTTTTAGGTGATTTTGGAATGTAATGATACTGAAGGAGTAAGAGAAGTAGTTGAGCCGTCTCGGTGTAATTATTTAATGGTGTTTGGAACGCCGTTAGTTTGTCATCGAGATTCGAGGCTGGTTTATCCAAGATTATCTGAAAATTTGAGAGAAAAATGGGATAAATTGGAAACTGAGTGGGTTCAGGAAATAATAACTTTAAAAGTAAATTATTAGTAATTTTTTGGGTTAATTGTATGACCAAAAAATTAAAATATTTAAAATTTTTAATTTTAGGCGTATGAAGAAGAGCTGAGAAATATTTTTATAGAAGCAGGATTTCAAGTTTCCAAAGAACAAAGTCTTATAAATACTCGAGATGAGTCGCAAAAATCGATTTCCAGCTTAAACGAATGTTTAAAGGTAATTTATTAATTTTTGTGATTAAATTTTTAACATTTATAAACATTGTATGACGTCACAAACCGCCTTGACACCTGAGGCTGTCAGATAATGATAAATTCATAGGTGAATTCTATTAATAAACAATTTTTTTCACATAATTTACTAGGAAGTTGAAGAATTACGGAACGAAATCGAAGGATTAAAAATTTTAATCGAATTAAAAGCGGTTAACGAACCAACGCGAGGTACATATAACAAAATTTTCGATTTTATTTTTATAATTATCATTAAATTTTAAATATTTTTCAACATTTCAGCGACTAAAAAGGTATAAAATTTTGTATTGTATATTTTATTTATATATCAAAAAACCCAAAAAATCAATAAAATGTCAAATTTCTGTGACAAAAACAAACCTCCACATATTTTTTTTTTTAAATTGATTAAGTAATAAATTTAAAAAATTAACCATTACCCAATTCTACAACTTAAGAAATAGAATAATCTTCTGCGTTTGGTCAATGAGGTGAACACTGAGGTGGAGTACTCGAAGGGTTAAGTGACAGAATCACACTACAGTTACCGTGACACACTTTCAAATCTACAATAGTGAAGAATGAAGATTACCATAAAATGAATCGTTATAATTAAACCTTTGTGCATTATAAAATAAACACAACAGATCATTGACCTTGTAAATAACTTTATTTAATGTTTTTTAATTTTTAAAAAGTAACTTTGCTGTAAATTCGTGTTTATTTTGAATTTTCACTGATTTCGTTCCACTAAATTTTTAGGTCACGTGTAGGCGTGGGCAACTTTCACAATCAGTTTTTCGCGCGTTCTTGAATTAAGTTTTTTTATTTTTTTATTTTTTTTATTTTAGCGTTTTAATCTATGAAAAGAAGTTTGTAAATATAGAATGAGATGAAGTTGACCAGATTTGTGGTTGAGTGCGCGTTGGATACAAGTCGTCTCTCTTGAGCGCTTTGGGTTGAAAAGCTCCAGTGAACAGGATCTTATTTTTATTTTGTGGTAGATTAATATAATGAATTTTGTGTATGCTATAAAAATTTTAATTAATAATTTAATGGGTTTTTTTTGTGTGTTTGGTGTTTAAATTTTTTTTTGTTGTTGTAAAATTTTGGATTTTTTGGTTTTTGGTTTTAAAATTAAGGTTTGGTTTAGGGGTGAAAAATCTTCAAGATGGTTCTGGTGTATGACTGTGAAATGGAAAATGATGTTCTGCCAACGAATCTCAACAAATTGATGTGCAACAAGAACGGTAAGGTGTTTTTAGTGTAAAATTTTAATAAAATTTTAGATTTATTTTCAAATTTTACGTCATTTTTCACCAATTTTTATCAATTTAATTATGAAAATTGAGAAAATTATTGTCAGGAAAAACTTTTTAAACTAATAAATGAGGTAAATACTTGTAACAAAACTACAAATTAATTTTTTCAGGTTTTTAAACAAAATTTTCATTGATTTTCTATGTTAAATTTTGCCGTTTGCAGCTGTTTAATGCTAAAAATGAAGAAAATTAATGCTTAAAATATTAATAAAAGTAAATAAATTTTGTAAACAACTTTACAAAACTAAAATCTTCAATATTTAAAGCTTAAGATGAAATTAAAGTAATCTTTTCTTTCTTTTTCACAACAATTTTCACCAAATTTTTCAAATTTTCACCAATTTAACACTAAAAATGGCAAAATATTCCCTAAAAAAATCTCCAAAAAACCAAATAATTTATATCAACTACTCCAAAAATCTAAAAAATTATAATTCTTCAGGACAAAACAAAATTGAAATAATTTTTCAAGTCTTAAAATGTCACATCAAAAAAAATTTTTCACGGATTATTCAATGAGATTAACTTGACCTCGGTGTTTATAACATACTACATTTAAGAAAAAAAAAAAGTAGTCTTGCTGGTAATTTGATGTCTCTTAAAAAAAATATTAAGATATTAAAAAATAAAAAAAATAACTCCTTGGGCACGTGTTTATGTAGTAAATAATTTTTTCTAACTACGTTTTCCTTGAAAACAAGTTTTAATAAGCAGAATTTACGATATAAAATTCTAAATTCTTTTTTATCTAAGGAATACAAATATGTTAGGTGGATGAGATGAAAAAGATAATTTGTAAAGTAATTTTTTTGTAATGGTTGACATTTGAAAAATGACGACACTCAAAAATCTAAAATTATTTTTAAAATTTGTACAATTTTTATTCTTGGAGTGTGACAAAATAAGTAAAAATAATGTGATTTATCTTAACTTTCCTAAGGTCATATAAATTTATAATCAGCTGACTTAGCATAGCCTGCAATATAAAATAAAGGATAGAATAGATTTATTTTTGTTACTAATTAATATCGTTAGTATAAATGCATTTTGGGAATGTTTTAGTAAATTTAGTCGAAAAATCCGTGTTAAAATTTAAGATTTGTGGTTTTTAAGAGTAAATTTCGGTTTAGGTTTGGCCTGTTCACGTAAGTTTGTCTAATCAGCTGATCAACCACGGCCGACAACATCGATACAAAATTAATTTATTCCTAAAATTACAAAAACTATAATTTAATGTTTAAGAAACTCCATAAACTTAATACAGAATATTTATATATAAATCTATACTAAATTCACTCAAAACTGCACCAAAATATTACATTTTACGCCTAACCAAAACCAAAAATCCAGTTACGGCAATGCCTATTTCAATACGCTGCATAATCAGCTGATCAACCACAGTCTACAACTACACAACAAAACCACTTCACTCCACACAAATTCCGAAAATAACTATTTAAAAATTAACACAACTCCTCCAAACCTACCAATCACTAAAATAACAAACTCTACTAACTCTAAACCAATAAATCACGAAAAAAATTTACCAGTAAGCATCACGTATTACATAACACTAATTACGGTCAGGCCTTGTACGATATACGGACGTAGTTATAGAATAGGATTTTTTCGTGAGTGAGCGGTTTTCGTCAACTGCGCAAGCGCGTGACTTCCGCTAGCTATGATGAGCGAGACCGATGGCTTTCACGTTTAATAATCCCCTTCATCTCCCGTCGTTTTGGTGCTTATCTAAGTGATTCCTAACGTGTTTTGTGCGGGTAAAACGTTGTTTAAGGTGCGACCAACAAATCCGCTGTCGCATGTTCGGCGTAGGAAGGTAAATATCGTCACAAAAGCGTTTTCTTCTTTCGACCTCTATTTTTGAGTCAACTGAGCAAAATGGCGACGACGAGTTTGAGTTGCTCATTGTTCACAAATTCATCTTTTTCGCAGACATGGAACTCAGAGTCGGCAATAAATATCGTTTAGGCCGAAAAATCGGTAGTGGATCATTTGGAGATATATATTTGGGTGAGTTTTGTGTTTTGAAAGTAAATTTTTAAATCGTAAACGTCGCGGTTTTTTGTGAATTTTTCATTGAATTTTTGTTTTTTGGGGAATTCAATGTTTGGTTTTTGAATTTTTAGGTGGAATTTTGGTTTTTTAGGTTAAATTAACTATTGTTTGTATTTTTTTGGTAAAATTTTCCGGTTAAATTTGTAAAATCGCGAGAAATTTTTTGTGGAAATTTTTGAATTTTTAATTGAATGTGTTGAATTTTTTATTGAATTTTGGTTTTAAATGTTGTTTTAATGACGTTTTGTCGGTTAATAAAATTATTTTGCTATTTTTTGGTCGAAATTACGTCAAAATTTGAATTTTGTTGATTTTATTAATTTTATTAATATATATCTTGATATTTATACTTGTAGGAACTAATATATCAACGGGTGAAGAAGTTGCAATCAAATTAGAATGTATCAAAACAAAACATCCTCAACTTCACATAGAGAGCAAGTTTTACAAAATGATGCAAGGAGGAGGTAATTTTTGTGTTAAATTTAGTTTAACACCTTTAACACTTTTTGTTTAAATCTATAACACTAAATATTGATCCATACGCGGTTTAAATAATTTTTAGTACAATTTTTTCTTAAAATAATCCATTTAAACAACTTTTTTTGAGGTGTTTAAAAATTGTTAATCCTGACTGAAAGTGTTAAAAAATATTTTTGGTGTTAAATTTTAAAAAAATTTAAGGTTTTTTGTGCTGAAAAATTGAATTGTATAAAATTAAATGGTGTTTTTGGAGTGTTTAAGGTGGAAATTGGGTGTTTAAGTGATTGAAATTAATTTTATTTGGATTTAGTTAACTCAGATTGATAAAACCGTAATCGTTTAAAATTGATTATTTCGCTGTTTTGGGTTTAAAATTAGCGATTGTGTAAGTTTAAAGTGTTTAAACGCGAGGAAAAAAATATTTTTGTTTACTTCCTCGAAATTGAGTTGTGATGAGAGGATTAATCATCATGGTGTTAAAAATAAATTAAAAGCTTTTAACGCTTTTATTTTATAGTTTTTACACTGAAATTAATTGTAAACACTGATTTAAACAGTTTGATTTTACTTGTTTTGATTTTTTTTCCACGGATTTTAAACTGTTTAAATTTGTTTATATCGAGTTTTTCATATCGTAACAAGTCGTTAACAAAAATTTAAGCTGTTAAAATTTGTTTAATTTGATATTTTCATGTTAAATAAGTTATTTATTTGTCTTTAAACAGCTCAAATTTGTCGTTAACACCGATTTAAATTGTTCAAAATTAATTATTTTAACCTTTTCGTGTTAAATTAGATATTTATTAATGATTAAACTGTACAAATTCATCATTAACACCGATTCAAACTATTTTACAAAACTTATTCCATGTTAAACACAACATTCACTCACCCTTAAATTACTTAAACTCATCTATTTTGATCTATTCAAATCAAAAATCGACTTTTCAACACTTTAAACATCTAAAAAAAAAATCTACTGTTTAAATTTTAAACAGTCAACTTACTAATTATTTATTTCTATTTAAATCTAGTCGGCATTCCCAACATGAAATGGTGCGGTTCGGAAGGTGACTACAACGTGATGGTCATGGAACTACTAGGACCTAGTCTAGAAGATTTGTTCAACTTCTGCTCAAGAAAATTTAGTCTGAAAACTGTCCTCCTCTTAGCCGATCAATTGGTAACAACTTTTACA
>JAQIWS010000382.1:0-24154 GCA_034696085.1 Stigmatogaster subterranea | reverse complement strand
CAACAATTTTCCAACAATTTTCCAACAATTTTCCAACAATTTTCCAACAATTTTCCAACAATTTTCCAACAATTTTCACTAAATTTTCACTAAATTTTCACTAAATTTTCACTAAATTTTCACTAAATTTTCACTAAATTTTCCAACAATTTCCCAGCAATTTTCACCAAATATTTCAACAATTTTCACAAAAACAACTCAAAATGTGACGAGAAAAAAAAATTAAAAATTTCATCTTAACAAATCGAAATTTTTTTCCTCTTAAAAAAAAAACGAAAAAAAAGAAAACAAAAAAAAATGGTGTCTTCCGTTTTTCTGTGTCTTCTGGTGGGAACTTAAGTGAATTTGGACGTGGCTAGGGGGGTGCGTTGTATAAATACGAAAAGCGTTCATCGAAACAAACCCAGGCAGGCGTGGGGGCGTCGTCTCTTCCTGTAGATCAAATATTAACTTTGGTGATTAATGTTTACCAACGAAAGGCCTCATCTTCACTGTTAGGCCTGACGCTTTAAAAATAAATACAAATTTCTCTCTCCCTTCCTTCGTTCTCCCCCACCTCCCACGCTAGGGGGAGCAGGGGGGTAGGTAGAAGAGAGAGAGGGGTGTAGGGGGGTTCGTTTTCCATTAGTTGCCTTGACGACAGCGAATCTGATAGTGATATGTTGAGGACTGGACGAGGATGACACCTAGAAAACATGGAGGAAATGTGACGACGCGATTTGCTCCGCTCGATTCGGTTTGGCGTTTGTGGGATTGATTGACAGTTGTTGCATTAATCTTAACCTATGACCCTTCCCCGCTTCTTTTACCCAATTAGAACACAATCCTCCTCGGGCTGGACGAGGCGGGTTTATCGGCTGTGAAAAAAAATTTGATGTCCGCTCGTGACTTGTCAGTTACTAACTCAATTACGCTTTGTGAAATATTGTGCTGGACGGGGAGGAGATATAAACGTCTTAGTTTTTAACGGGGTTTGGTAGACGTTTTTATGTATTTTATTTGTTATTTTTTAGTAGATTTTTTTTTTTTTGGTTTTTTTTTGGGAAGATGGTTTAGGGTTGTTTTTGTTTTTGTTTTTATTTTTGCGGGGGTTTAGGGTAGTGGAATTTTTCGGAGTTTTGTTTGGTTTGGGGGAGTTTTTGAAGTGGTTTTCGGGACGTTTTTTCTTAAGATTTTCTGGTTTTTCGTAAGGTTTTTCTGGTTTTTAGCAAAGTTTTCTGGTTTTTTTCACAAGATTTTCTGGTTTTTTTACGTTTTTTCACAAGATTTTCTGGTTTTTCACGTTTTTTCACAAATTTTTTCCATTTTTTCACGTTTTTCACATTTTGTCAAATTTATTTCACTTTTTTCAACAAATTTTTCAATCTTTCAAAATTTTTCAAAATTTTAAATCCAATTCTTCACATTTAAAAAATTATTTTTCCACTACTTCAAATTTACATTTTATTCAAATTTACCCCTATTACTATCTTCACAATCACTTTAACCTCAAAAATCACGTGTAGCACGTGAATCTTTCCCACCTTACACTATCACCCCGCGCACCTCATTTTTGTTTTTACCGCTCTTTACTTCTTTTTGTCTCCTCATAATAATCACATGATTCGAGTCTTTTTTCCCGTCAGTTAGGTGCCCACGTGTAACGCACCATACTCCATATGACCAATAATTTCTGCTTGACGACTAACACCCCCAAAATAAAAAATATAAAATAAAAACCTCCAAAAAAGAAACACACGATGACGACTTTATCGCGTGAAAGATGCGCGTTCCTTATTTTATTTTATTTTCCACCCCACACACACCAAAAAAAATTTTTCACACCTACATTTTTTTCCCCCTACTATTATTATTATTTTTTTTTTACTATCACTATTATTTTTTTCCCCATCTTCCCCTTCCCCACCCACACAACATTCAGTCGTGTTACGTGTCTCCTCCCTTCAATTTTTTTAATTGATAACCCCACCCGGGGGGGGGAGGATGGGGGAGGGGGTAACACCCAAAAAAAAAAAAAAATTTCATTTTTTTTTTAAATATATGACGTCACTATTTTTTTTTCTTTGTTGTTGTATACGATCGTTTTTCCCCCTCCTCTCTCTGTTTTTTACTTTTTTCCCGCCGTCACCCCCATCGCCTCCCCTCGCCGACGAAAATTTTTTTTTCTTTTTTTTTTTTTTTTTTTTTTTTTACCCGCTATCACAGCTGAGCCGCCACCTAGCGTCGTAGGAGCGATTAGGACTATTGATTAGATGGCAGTCCTAAAACAGAGCGAGAATTTTTTCAGCGCATGTCTAAATAGCGCGCACACATCACATCGACTGATGAATTGATCTCGCCTGGTACGGAGAGAGAGAGAGAAAAACGAGAGAGAGGGAAAAAGAGACGGGGCAATGACGTCACCTAGGTGTTGAAAAACTCACAAAATACATATATTTCTATTTCTATATATCTAAGAAAGGCGAGGAAGGGTTTGAAGAGGGGTGGGAAAAATGTTTGTATGTATATACGTCAAGGGTTCAGACTTCAGAATGAAATATGAGCGAAATTTCTGACTTGATTCCAACAATGTAACATCTTGCGGGTGTTTCACTGTTTTCTACACTAAAAAACCCCTCCACGACCCCCCCTTGCGCGTTTCTCGAAAAGCGCGAAAATGTTTTGTTATTAGGCGCGAGAGCGAACGATTTCTACACGTGTTGCCCGCTACTCGACAACACCGAGAAAAAGAGGGAAGAGAGAAGAAAAAAAAAATCGACAAAAATAAATATGAGTGGTAGTAAGAGGAGGAGTATCCCTTATTCATAATCACGTGACCAGTTTTGGGGAAGGGGATGATTTTGAAAAAAAATTCTTCCTTTAGGCAATAGCTGACCACGGTGACTCGAGATGTATATACAAGAATCCCGTGTAAACGGACGGAGGGGAAGGGAGCGTGGGGGTGTCTTTACAGGGGGGAGTCGGGTGGGGGGAGAACAGGCGGCCGTTGCTAGGAGAGACGCCAGTCTAAATGGGTGTAATTTTGTTTGAAATTCGGTGTGTGCCGTCCGCTCTCTGGCACGAGTGCAAGTGATAAACATACGACGCAACTTTTGATTTTGGGGCCGGCAGCGGAATTTTTTGGAAATGTATCGATTCTGGCCCCGCTCCAGGCGAAAAGGGAGCGAAAGAAAAAGGCGAGGGTTTCACTGGTGAAAAGAAAAGAAGACGACACAAGTTTTTAGAAATCCTTTTTTTTGAATTTTTTTTTTTCCCCCTTTTTTTTTGACTTTTTGATTTTTTTTTTTTGGGTTGGGGGGTTTTGTGTACCACGGTGTGGTTTTGAATAGTTGCGCTCTTTTTAGTTTATTTATTTCGAGTGGGTTGGTTGGGATGTAGATTCCGTGTTTTTTGTTTTGGGTTTTTTACACCTGAGAAAGAAAAATTTTTTTTTTTTTGGGGGGGGGGGGGTGGGGGGATGGGGGTTGAGTGGTGGAGGTTTGAGAGTTTGGTTTATGAAGGATTGAGAAAATTTAGTTGCAAATGATGTGTTTCGAGATTTTTTGGCGTCGTGTGTTTTTTCTCCCATTTTAGTGATTTTTTCGGCTGTGGTTTAAATTATAAATTTTTTGAATCGTACATATTTTATAATTTTTTTACGGTGAATTTTTCGTGTTAATTTATAATTTTCCGTAATTTTTACTTCCTTTTGCAATTTTTAACAGTTTTGCTTATTTTACAAAAATATTTTCTCCCCCTCCCAAAAAAAAAAAAAAAAAAATTCTTGTGTAAATTTATATTCCGATATATTTTTCTCCGATTTTTGTTTAATGAGGGTGAAACTAGAAAAAGAGACCTGTTTACCAAAAACGCAAAGAAGAAAAAGAACAATTTGCATCGGTGATGATGTTTTTTAATGGCGTGTTTTTATTTGCGCGTGATTTGAGTTTGTTTTGAATTTGATTTTTACCATTTTTTTTCTCGACTTTCTCTTCCATCTATTTTTATCTCCTCACGATTTTTATTTTCCTTTCTCCCCATCCCCAAACACGCTACGCATTTAATTGTTTTGACGAGAGATTAGACTAAAACGTGTTATTGTTTGTATTTTTTCCAAAGAATGCCAAGATTTCGATGGTGCGACGCGGCTCTCGCCCCACCAACGGCGGAGGCAAAAACAACTCCGTCAAAACTGCGACTGATTCTTCATCACCACCGGGGCATTCGCCTCTACTGATGATGAATCCACAACTACAGCAACAGCAACAACAACAACAGCAGCAACAACAGCAAATGCAGCAATTGTTACAACAACAGATACTCAGTCCCGCTCAGATTCAGGGAATTATGCAACAACAGAGCATGTTTTTACAGCAACAGGTAACAATTAGTTGTTGTAGAGGTCGAACGTTGTTGTAAAAATAACAACGTTTGATTTTAGTCGTTGTTGTTATTTATATTGTTGTAATTTGGTGATAAACAGCAACATCATCAGTTAGCCGAATTAGGACGGAAGCAGATGGAACAGATTTTACAACAATTGCAAGAACAGTTGCAGATTAATATGATACAACAAACTCAATTGATGCAGCAACTGAGTGGCAATGCTTCTAACGACAAGAAACAGTCGAGTGTTGTTGCCAACAAGCCATTGCAAGCTCAGCTGCAACAGCTTGCTTTGCAGCAACAGCAATTGATGCAACAATTGCAACTCATGCAACGCCAATATCTTCTGCAACAGGGTATTGGGTTGCAACCAGTTGTCATACCTCAAAGTAAGTTTTTCTTCTTGTAGTCAATGGGGCATTTGTAAAGAATTGTTGTTGTAATGTTAATGAACAGGCCTAACTGCCTCCGACATGCAAAGTCTTTGGAAGGAAAACGCATCTGCGGATGGTTCCGACTTGAAGACGTCGTCGGGACTAAATGGTTACTTGGGGACTGGGTTGAATCCGGTACCAACAGCTTCTGGTCGGATGAATGGAATCGCCGACAATTATCTTCTGTCTGGAGGTGGTGGAGGAGGGAATCAAACGTCTCACCATCTGAGAAATGACGAGTCCAGAGATGGAACCTCTGCTCCACCACCCCCGCACTTGCTGTACGGTCATGGAGTGTGCAAGTGGCCCGGGTGCGAGGCTCTTTGCGAAGATCACTTAGCGTTCATCAAGTAAGACATTCCATCTTTCTCTGCAAGAAATTCAAAAAATTTTGCGTTTTGGAGAAATTTGAACTTGTGTCTTTCTTGCAGTTTTTTTGGATATCAAAAATCCACAAAACTTTCTTGTATTTTGAATCTTAATACATTTTTCTTTTCTTCTCTTCTCCACCTAAAGACACCTGAACACCGAACATCAGCTTGACGATAGGTCGACTGCGCAGGCGCGAGTGCAGATGCAAGTGGTCAGTCAGCTGGAGATCCAACTGGCTAAAGAACGAGAAAGACTTCAAGCTATGATGCAACACTTGCATATGAAACCCACGGGGACGGGGCAAGCTTCGCCGGAGATCTCCAAATCTGATCCCGTAAGAAACAGAAACCCCGCTCTCAAAAATCCCATCTTCATCAAAAAATAAAATAAAATCTCTCACTTTCTATCTCCAACTTTAAAATCAACTTCTACTTGTACTCTATTTTCATTTATTTGTATCTTTCTCGTGCTTTTGAAAACTTTTTTAAAGTCAACTCCGCCCATGTTGAAGCACGGGGCTCCACCGTTGGCCACCCCGCCCATGACGTCATCGCCTGTAGCCGTCACTCCCGTGACTATCGCTACGCCTCCTTCACTGGTGTCGGCTGTGCGACCTCCCACAACGCAGCTGCTTCATCCGCCCACGCCGACAGGTGGAGGCCCCATTCGGAGGAGGGTTTCCGACAAGGCCAGTCTGCCAGTGTCGGCAGGTAAAAAAGAGCGAAAAAATACGAAAGATAAAAATTTCGGGATTTTTGGGAGAAATTGAAAAATTTGTAGCTGTAATGAACCGAATGAAAAGGAGAATGGAGAAAAATTTTTGTTGTTGATTTTAATAATTAAATTTAAATATTTGTCGACAAAAAATATAGTTTTCGGGATTAATGTCGATTTTGGAATAATTTTTTTTTTTGAGGGTTGGGCTCCGTTTTTTTTACGTTTTTTGAATTTTTAAAATTTTTAAAATTTTTAAAATTTTTGGATTTTTTTTTTTATGGTGGAGATTTATTTGAATTTTGATTCGTTTCTTTTTCTCAGGCTTTGACTTGCCTGAGTCGGTTAGGAGAAGGGTAGCTGACCGTGTTAGTCTCGATATTTCAGAAGGTAATTTTAAATTTAAAACTTTTAAAAAAATGAACCTTGTTATTATAAATTTTTTTTCATTAAAAACAACATAAAACGAAAATTAAACGAAAATTAAACAAAAATTAATTACGAAATTTGAAAATTAACATTTTTGAAGAAAAAAAATAATTTTCTCGCATAAATTTTTGTTGGCTTTTTATTATTATTATTTTTTTTAAATCTTTTTGGTTGCCAAGGGGTTGGTGGAAAAAAGTGTGGGTGGAGTAACAAGTTCATTACAGCTACAGACTTACTTACGATACAATGCAAAGTTAAGTTGTGTAGCGTGTTGTAATCCGAGGTGTTTATGTCACTTCAGTGTCACCCTCTGGAGGAGGCTATGTCCCCGACGACGCCCAGCTGTGGGAGATGTACGGTACGAACGTCCACCCATTTAATAAACCCCCAACCCCTTGGTTTATTAAGGGATTTTGTGGTTAAAGTTTGATTTAAAGCTTTTCCTCCATTTTGAAAAACGCGTTTGTTTTTGTTTTGGAAAATTTTTTTTAAGGTGGATCTCCAGGGTAGTGTAAAAGTTTGTTTATTGGTTAAAATTCGGTTAAAGTGGAAATTTAGTGTGATTAAGGTTGTAATTTGTTAAATTATAATTGAAATTTTTTTTTTTTGAGGAATGCAACGAGAAAAAAAATAAAATCTCGTAAAATCTCGTTTTTAAAATTATTCTATATACAGTAAACGACGTCACCCAATCTCAAAATTTAACTTAAACTTTAACTTTAAAAACTACGTTTTCAAAATTCTAAAATTAAAATAAACCTGGAAAACACACCTTTTAAACAAAAATAAAAACAAAACAAAACAAACCTCTCTCGTCTCTCGGGGGTGCGCCTCTCTTAAACCGAGCAACGCATGATGGGAGACCGTGTCGAGAGGTCCTGGAGGAAAGACGCGGGAAGGCGGCGGGAGGTGGAGGGTCCCCCAATATCGATCACCTTAAGACTGTTGTTCATTTTGCTCCCAAGTGCGGTGCGAATAAAAACAAGTGCCCGACACTGATGTTGACAATTGGCCAGCCCCGCAAGGAGTCAACACCGGACATTAGTGGACACTACAGGTTCACGGAACCTTTGTCTCACCCCTTTGTTGATCGAAAGTTGCCCCCCGTGGGATAAAACGTAAAAAAAAAAAAAAGTATTTGATCGAATGATTTTTTTTCTTCTTTTCCTCTTCGATGTTTGTAGAAATACAACGAAACAGAGAATTTTATAAAAACGCTGACGTTCGACCTCCCTTCACCTACGCTTCGTTGATTCGACAGGTGAGACGAAAAATTGTGATTTTTTGTTGTTGGTGTTTAAAAATAAAAATTGTTTTAGGCGATAATTGAGTCACCCGAGAAGCAATTGACCCTGAATGAAATCTACAACTGGTTTCAGAACACCTTCTGTTATTTCCGACGGAATGCTGCGACCTGGAAGGTATTTACAAACAGCTCGTTTTGTTTTTTCTCAAATTTATTTATTATATATAATATTTCTCAAATATATCTTATAATTATTATACTTCTACATTTCTTTTTTCATCTCTTTTTTCACTATCAATCTATTTTTATATCTCTCACTGTTTTTTCTCGCTCTGGCATTTTCGTGCATGACGTGAAAGAAAAAATTTTTTCTCAATTTCTCGACCTAAAAAAAAAACCGAAAAAAATATGAAAAAAAGAAGGAAAAAAAATGTGGACAAACTAACAAACTTTTGCCTTACAGATGATGATTTTGATAGGGTTAACGGGGAGAGAGGGAGGGTTGGAAACCCGCCCCATCCCCTTGACCTCATCTGGGTTAGGGTACTTGGACGACACCTATGTCGGGTCTGCAGACGGGGAGAGAATAGCTAAGCGCGTGTTTGCGTGTGCATAATTAATATCTCATTTGCATATATATTGATGAGACTAGCTTCAGTCAACAAGAGTAGATGAAGGAACCCTTATTTGCATAACAAAAGCCACGCCCCCCTCCCCACCACTCCCTTCTGCGTTTCGTCTCAAGCGTTGTCGAAATAAATATTGACTGGAGTGAAAAGAGTTTTCAGTTAATCAGGTGGACTGCAGTCCCACTGGTGGTGGTGGTGGTGGTGGTGGTGGTGAGCGGGGCGCGCGCGGGGTTCTAGTCGAGTATATGCTGAATTTGGCGCGTGTTTTGGAGTAATGTATATATTAAAAAAAAAAATATTATTTTGATCGTGTCAACTGAGGCAAGAGCTATCTTTATGGGTAGTGTAGACGTGAGGTTTTATTTAGTTTTGTTTTTTATTATTTTTTGGTTTTGGCGCGAAAAATTTTTTTTGAGGAAATTTTTGTTTTTTAGGGAAAGTAAAATTTTTGAGTAAAAAAAGTTAGTAAAAATAACTTCTCAACTCGAGAAATTTATGTTTTGTAGTTTTTATTGTACAGTAGTTTGGGAGCGGATAAAATATAATTTTGTGATTTTTATGATTTTTTAGTTGATTTTGTTAATTATAAAGAAATAAGAACAAAAAGACGACCATAAAAATTAAATCTCGCATGTTTTGGACTTTTTTTAGTATTTTGGAATGAGACTTTTTTTTTTCATATATACCGTATAATATATTACGTAATCGAATCCTACAAAATTATTATCATAAAAAATAAAATCGATTAAAAAAACCTGTTAGAAAATTTTTTTCCACCAAAAAATTTACCAAAAAAAATAATTATTAACAAAAATCGAAAACATCTTTTAATTTCTTGCTTTTTTCCGATCACTTTTGCTAGTTTTTCAATATATATATATATATATATCTCTAAATCTCTTTCGCATGATTTATTGCATAATTATCTCTCTTTTTTCCTTGTCATGTTTTTGAAAATACTTGAAAAATATTTTTCTAAAAAATCGCACGTTGCTCGTTTCGTTTCGCATGAAATTAATTTTTATACATTACCTTTACTCTCCTCTTTTTTGAGTTCTTTGAATTTTACGTCCAAAAAATTTTAAAATCTTTGATTTGGGGCTTCGAAAATGTTCGTGTTGTGTTTTCCCAAATAGAATGCAGTGCGACACAACCTTAGCCTACACAAATGTTTTATGCGAGTTGAGAACGTTAAGGGGGCAGTATGGACAGTTGACGAAGTTGAATTCTACAAACGCCGGCCTCAGCGAGTCACGGGGTATGTTGTACCAAAAGGGTTAAGTCTCCAGCACCCTAAAAATACCTATTTTACCTATTATATCGAAATGTATCTCGAAAATTAAGAAATTTCTTTTCGAGACGCGGGTCATTTCTCGGGTGTTCGGTGGCTGCCCGCCACTCAAAGATGAGTGTTTTAAAAATTTTTTCTCTTTTTGTCTCTTTTTCTCTCTCTTTTCTCTTTTTCTCACCTTTTTATATCCTTTTTAAAAAAAAAAAAAAAAAAAATATTTATCTCGATTTTTATTTTTTTTTAACCTAAATTTTTATTTAATTCTTTCTTAATTTTCTCTTTTTCTCCATCTTCATTTTTGTTTATTTTCATATACATCACAATTTTTTTTTTTAACTCTACCTTACTCCTTCTATCTTATTTTTTTCCTAACCTCAATTGCACAGAATGCTATTCGCACCAACCTCTCTCTCCATAAGTGTTTTGTAAGGTATGAGGATGATTTTGGCTCCTTTTGGATGGTGGATGACGTTGAATTTGTAAAGAGGCGCCATTTAAGTCGTGGAAGGCCGAGAAAATATCATGACAATAACGATTGCTATCACCCACAGTAAGCACTGAAAGCTATCTCTCTCTATCTATCTATCTCCTATCCTTATACCTACCCATCCATATCCAATCTTAACCGAATAAATAAATAACTGAAAAAAAAGAATTTCCCAAAAAAAAAAAAATGTCCGTTTTCCCATCTTTTTCCCCTTTTTCCCCTTTTTTCCCTTCTTCCTTCGCGTTCCTTGAAAAACGATCTATCTATCTCGCTGAGCTTGATTTCCCCGGCAAAAAATAAATTTCCTTTCCTTCCTTCTGTCGGTGATTAATAATAATTTATGAAAATTTTATTCTAATTAAGTTGTAAATGAAAATTAGAAAGGAAAACAAAACAAAAAATTTTTTTGCATGAGGAATGTTGTATTTCTATCTCCCATGGTTTGGAAAAGGGAAAGAAATGTTTAAGAAAATTAAAAATTATAAAATTTGTAATTAAGAAAAATTAAGTTTAAGGAAAATATATATAAGTTAAGTAGGAGAGAAGGATCCTTGACTGATTTAATGCAAAGGTATACTTTTCTTATTTATATATTTATTATATTTCTTATTATATCATATTATATTTCACGTTTATATCTTTTATTATTATTGTTATTGATATCTGTTTCTATCTCTCGTTTCTTATTTATTTATTTTCTATCTCTTTTCATATTTCCCATTCCAAACTTTACTCGTTGTTGTTTGGACGAAGGAAAAAATTGAAAATAAACAAGGAAAAATTTGTTGTTGATTTTTATGATAATTGATGAATTTTAAGTAATTCGAAATTTGGGTGGGAAATATTTAAAAATATTTTCCTTGCTTATCTTTCCTTCAATTTCTAAATGTCGTGATCGTGTTTAATGTGTGAAATAATAATATCAATTCTAGATTAACTATTTTATTTTTATCAGAGTTTTTTTATTTATAGAAAAATTGTAAAAAATCCAAAAAATCTAAATTTTTTCAAAATAATTGATCTTTAAATTGATTTTTTTATTCGTAAACATTCTCCCCACATTATAAAAAAAAAACAAATTAATTTTGTCTTTTTAAAAAAAAAAAAAAAAAAAAAAATTAATCTGTAGCTTGAAAAAAAAAAAAAATTTTTTTTTTTTTAAAACTTAAATTATGAAATCACTAAACCAACTTTGGATCATCTTGGGTGGTCTTGTGTTCTTTCTCTTTTGCCGCCGTCTAGAGGTCTGCAAGCGAAGAGTCCAACACTGCAGCCGAGTCCAACGCTGTTCGGTGACACATTGACTGCTAGTCTGCAGGTAGGAGGCAGCACTGTGGACCCAGGGGACAATTCGGCGGCTGATGATGGCGACCCCATCACCCGGCCTCCCCCTCCACCACCACCTCTTCCTCCTCAGCTTCCGCCGGGGTGTCGAGACCATTTGCATCCTGCCCTGATGTATCGCATGACCTGTGACTTTGCTGACTATTGGGTACAGATATATCTATTGATTTCAACTTTATTTTTTGATTTCAACTTTATTTTTACCAATTTTTTTATAATTTTTAAATCAAGAAACTTTAGTTTTTTAATGTCAGTCGATCTCTTGTCCATTCTAACCCCCCAAACCCCATCTAGTTTTGACCGCCATCTGTTGGGAAAAATTCTAAGTTTTAAAAATGGACAAGAGTACTTTAATGTAAAAGAAGAAAAAAAATTTTTTTTTTTTGGTTACTTGGAAGAGGGTTTTCCTTTTTTCCTTTTTTTTGGTAGGTTTATCTTGTCTCGGTTATCTGTCCATCTAAGTTTTCTACCACAAAAGAGGTGTTACAAGTCCTTTATTTTTTTATCCAATGGGCAGTGAGCGTGTCTCCGATACTTAACTTTTTTCTTTTGTCTTATTTTTTTTGTGGAGAGCCGTTGGGGATTTTGTGACGGGTAGTTTTACGTTTATCTCTTTTATATCTTATCTATTTCCTAATTGATGACGTCTTTTAAGCTACTCGTTGCTCGTTTTCTTAATGAGGTCGAAATCTTGGTGCCACTTACTTTTAAGACATTGGGTGACCACGGGATATTTAGGTTTATCTTTTATTAGATTTTTAGTTTATTTTCTGATTTTTATTCTTCTCTTTTTTTGTGGTGTTGTCGGGAGGTGGCCGCGTGGGGTTTTTAAAAAATTTTGATTTTGTTATTGATTTTGTATATTATATATTTTTGAATATTTAAAAAAAAAAGTTTTTCGTTTTATTTTCTTTCTTGCTTTTCGTCTTTGTTTTTCGATTTTAGGCGGCGTTAGCCGAAAGCAATTTGCCATTTTTAAATAACTCATCCAGTACATCGAGTTCATCAGGTAGTCTGAACGAACATATATCCGACAAACCAATCGGTCCTCCGCCACCACTAACATCTCCTAAAGATAATGGAATGTGAGTTTTCTTCGACCAAAAAGTGTGAAAAATTATTAAAAACCGATCTTAACTCTTTGTCTTCACTTTCAGGCACGAGAATAACTCGATTCAGATCAAGCAAGAACCTCATCTACACGATGACGGACGTGGCATGGACTTGGTCCACGACGACACGCCACCAGATGACGATGATGATGATGATGACGAAGATGATGATCCAATGGACGACATGGATGGAGTCTTGGATGAAGCTGAGGACTTGTCAGTGCAAACGGGGCCTCCAGCAAATACCCCTTCACCTGTTATGGTCATCACACCACTGTCTATGGAAGGGCACGATGGGTAAAGGTGAAGAAGAGTTGAAGAAGAAAATGTCCTGAAAATGAAGAAAAAATATAAAAATATAAATGACTTTCTCTGGATGTTACGAAAGGTGGAAAAGATAAAAATAATATACCCCGAAAACTCTTTGGTGTCGAAAAGATGCTTCGGGAAATATCAACTTTGAAAATGGTTTTTAAGCATTCTTTTGCCAAGAGAGGATTTTTATTTGGTGTCTTTCTCTTCTTGTGATTTTTTTTTTGAGTTTTAAGATTGATTTTTAAAATGTGGAGATGAATTTTTATGGTTTTATAGTTTTAGTTTTTTTTTTCTGTATTTTTATTTTTGTTTTTTATTTTTGTTGTTTGTGACCGAAGAGAAGAAAAAAAAACGACGTCGAGAAAGATAAACTGTGCATCGTTTTTAAACTTAAATAATTAAGTTTAAAAAGAAAAATATTATTCAGTTTTGATGACTGAGTGCGAGAGATTTGCTTATCCCGTTGTACAATCCCAAAAAAGTTGTGTAGAATTCGTGGAAATTATGATGTGAAATCCTCCTCATTCCCTTTCCCCGTCCTTCTATTAACTACTACTAACTAATACTAACTAATATTAATCTAGGAACAAGTTTGTTAGACTTAGATCGGCAGTAGGCCGCCATTTGGAAAAGTCCTGTTATCTCCCTATGCAGACACGTGGCGCCAACTGGCGGCTTCTTCTTCAAACATATCTACGTGGAAAATTAAGAAAATTACGAAAAAGTTTCTAATTATTAATTATTATTGATTTTTAAACGAAGAAAAGAAAAATATTTAATTTTTTTCTCTCCTTATGTGGTTCCTATGTGTGCAGAAATTCCTTTAAGTAATTAATTGATTTATTATTATTATTATTATTATTATTATGGATAATATTAATATTTTTCAGTCTGACTTAATTTTTATTATATTTTTTCCATTTATTTACAAGAGTTTTTGATTTAGTTTCCAAATCAAATGGTATGGAATTCCTATTTGTCGTCAAATGATTCAAATCAAAAAGTTGATTTAACTTGAGTTTAATCCTAACCCATTTTAATTTTAAGTTCCTTTAGTTTTTTCCTAATTTTTTTGTGTTTTTTAGATAATTTGTTTTACGTATAACTCAGTTCTAGTCTGTGAAATGAAAAATTTTTCCTTGATCCCAAGTTCCTGGACTCCCCGTGCGAGGGCGCCGCTTCCATCTGTGCCAAAATACGAGCATTCCACATGAAAAAAAAACAAAAAATAAGAAAAATTACTAAATTAAAACACTGGCCACTTTGTTTATTTAATCCCCACCCCCGTAAACTCAGGTAGATATCAGGGGGATAATCTCAAATAAGATATATATAAAAATATTTCCCCTCTCATTGAGCTTATGAAGAAGAATCCCAAATGGCCATGTGTTTGTAGTTTGAAGCAATAATGTATACTAGCGGTGTATTTCTTAAAATGAACCCCAATAAAATAAAAAGATTTGACCAAGAGTTTCGGATGAAGTTTTAGAAGTGCGCAAAATTAACGTTTTTCGTTTTGTTTCGATTATTTCGCATCTCGTTTTCGAGTAAACAAGAGCCGGCGGAGCGAAAAGGTGGAATGAGACGGAATAGAGGTTGTAATTTTACTATTTTATTTTATTTAATTATCGTCAGCTGTAATAGTGATTGTTTGTAGTGTATTTTAAATATTTTAATAAGAGTAAATTACAATTTCAATGATATTTGGTTGTTGTTTATTTAGGTTTCGTTTTCTGTTTGTTTACTGGCGCAGTTTCGGTTTCGGCTATTGTGATTTTAAAAATTTAGAATAAAATATAATACTCAAAGGAGCCGTTACGTTTTCGAATTGTTTGACGAGAAATGAATTAATTACGTCCTTAAATATTTAACTTTTAAATATTAAAATTTAATTTTTAAATATAAGCTGCTCGCAAAATGTAAAACGCTCCTTCACGATTCAAAAGCGATATTTTGGAAGTAGGTTTGCACCGAGCCCCTGTGGCCTAATGGATAAGGCATCGGTCTCCTAAACCGGGGATTGCGGGTTCGAGTCCCGCCAGGGGTAGCGTTATTTTTAATACTCTTATTTTATTTTTTCGCTCTTATATTTCAAATTACGTGACACTCACGGATATTCAGACGATAAATAAAATAAACCTAGTCTTTTAAACCTTTTAAAACAATGGTAATTTTGTTAAATTTGAATCGCAGAACGAACGGCGCCATCTAGTGAAACTAAATAAAATTAATCGTTTGATTCCAAACGAAATACGCACTGGCGATTATAATAGGCTTGTAATACGTATTATTTTACTTAAAAATAAACGGGTATAAAATAAGTTAACGTCCTGTAAGTTGTTGCGACGTATTTTAATGTTTATATACTATAATAAACGAGTTTCTTTCAACTTGTTTCCGTAGTGTAGTGGTTATCACGTGCGCCTCACACGCGCAAGGTCCCCGGTTCGATCCCGGGCGGAAACACTTGGTTATTTTTTTTTCCTCCCGTAATTTACCATTTTCTTAACTATTTTTTAACACGTTAATTAATTTTAATAACAACCCTCGTGTCAAATCAAAATAAATAAAGTCACAACTACATCCATAAAATAAAAACATTTTTATTATCAACTTCAGCTATCTCTCACCAGACGCCACCACGTTCCAGCCACCGACGCCATATTTAACTGATACCAAACCACTGGATAACACACCCCACGTTTCCACACCGTTTTTAAACCCTTATTCACCTTGTCAACGTAAATTTAAAACCGATATTAACTCACGACACACCATGGAAAAAAATTTAGAGCGAGTGGTGGAAGATTTGTAAGTTTTTTTCCCACATTTCTTAAATTTATTTTCATCAGCTGATTCTGAGTCAGTCATTCTTCTTCAGAATGAACTCCCCAGGAATCACCGGAGTCGTTTGTTCGGATTCACAAGGCTTGTGCATAAGTTGTGAGTAACTAAAACCACTAAGATCGAATAAAAACTCTTTTATTAACTCGCATTTCGACGCAATTTAAAGTGGCGGGCCGAAGTCACGTTCAAGCCGCCGCGTACGTGAGCTCGTTAGCGTCGTTGGCTTGTCAATTGGAAAACGAGTCGACTGGAAACCCAATTGTGGTTTTAGAAAGCGATTCCACGTAAGAAAAAGACTAAATAAGAATATATAACGACTTAATACGTAATATTTAACTTAATTTTATTTATTTTTTTATCGAATTTTAGAAACGTGTTGATTCAGAAAAAAGACGACATTTCGTTGGCGATTTACAAACACGCTTTTAAACCTGCTGTTTGAGTTTTGGAAAAATGGAGAGAGAGAGAGAAAAAAAAAATAAAAGAGGAAATTAATTATTTCTATTTGTTTATATATTTATGTATTTATTTATCTTGCGGGGATTGGAATTTTAGCGCGCGAAATCTAGGCACTCGTTGCTAAATTTACCTCAGCGTTACTGATACTACGAGCAGAGAACTCTGAATACCTAACGCGTTTTGCCTTCCTGTCACGTGGTGCTGCGAAGACAGGAGTCAGAAGGCAGTCCCCTCTCTGGGTGTGAGCGGGAAAAATTATCCGTACCTTGGTCCTTATCGATGTTATTTACAAGTCAGCGTAAAACCACACCGACCATCAACAAGGTAAAGTTGGAAATTTTCAACGACGTCGTTGTTTAAATTTTTTGTTTATACAACTTCGAATGGAATGACGTGGTAACTTTATTTATAATTAATTTATGATTTTATATTCCTATTTTTAATATAGGCGAGGGTACATCGAAGATATCGAGATGAAGACGGTGGGTTAAAATGGTGGTGGTTGAAAAACGTAATCTGATGTGATGGATTTATTTGTAGGATTACACCAAGAGGGTCAATTTATCGGTGGAATTGCGAGACGAAGAGGGGCGATTAAGCATCAGAAAGTCCACGAAGTTAAAGGACATAAATTTGCTGCAAAGTTTTTCAGACAACCGACGTTTTGCGCTTTCTGCAAAGATTTTTTGTGGTGTGGAAAAATTTTTAATTTTTGGTGATTTTTGTCAAAATGGCCGTGAAATAATTTTTTTTTTTTTTTTTTGTAGGGGGTTTGGTAAACAAGGATATCAATGTCAATGTAAGATACAAATTATTTTTAGTTTACACCTTTTTTAACTCGATTTTTTGGTGAATTTTTTTGTTTTTTGTAAAGCTTGTTTTGTCACGGTGCACAAAAGATGTCACGAGAAAATTTTAGGAAAATGTCCGGGGTCTTCCAAAGAATCTCAGTCAACGCTGGTATTTAAAATAAAAGTTAATTTAGTTAAATTTAGTTTTAAAAATATTTTTTTAACCGCGTTATATTTTAGTACCTGCGGGAACGGTTCAAAATCGACATCCCCCATCGCTTCCACGTGCATAATTTCATGAGCCCAACATTCTGCGACCATTGCGGTTCGATGCTGTATGGACTCTTCCGACAAGGAGTCAAATGCGAGGGTAGGTGAAGTGAAGTGGCTGGCGCGTGGTAATCCGTCAGTTTATTTTTGGCGGTTGCGCGAGTGTGACTCAGTTGACAAACATTCGCCATCGTTGTCTCGGTCGCTTGTCTCTAGCGCGGAAATGATGATGGCGTAGAAACAAAAACATTTCTCTCATTTCATTCTAAAAATGGTCTTTTTTTTTTTTTTTTTTTTTTGAGGGGGGACATTTTTTTGTAGGTCGAAATTCGGTGGAGGAAAGTTTGAACCTTGGTATAACGAAGTTGTTTGGTTTAAGATCAAGAAAACGGTTTGTTGTAAGGGGGTTTTTAAACGTCGTGAATTTTGGATTTGTTGCGGCGGAACTCAGCCAAATTTTAATTTTTTATTTTGTACATTTTTGTTATCGGAAAATTTTTTTTTCACCTGATTTTTTAACCGAAAAAATTTTTATTCACCCGATTTTTTAACCGAAAAAATTGTTTTTACCCAATTTTTTAACCGAAATTTATTTTTTTTACCTGATTTTTTAACCAAAAATTTTTTTTTTTACCTGATTTTTTAACCGAAAATTTTTTTTTATCTAATTTTTTAAACGAAAAATTCAAAATTTCGCGTTCAAAATTCCTAAAAATTCAAAATCAAAATTCTTAACACCGAATTTCGACCTACTTTTTAAACAAAAACAAACCTCCAAAAAAAAATACCACATCAAAACAAAAAGAAATTTTAATTTATTTTTAACCCGAATTACAAACGCCATCGCGCGCCATTTAAAAACCTCCGCACCTGTGACGTTACTCCTTTTTTTTTTAATCAATCGGAATTCGCACGTGGCCCCTGTCACTTTAGGTTACCGTTGACGCAAGTTCCCATCCTTAGGTCAAATGGGAATATCGCCAAACTCAAACGTATTTCCGTAAATAACTCTTCAAAACTCCACATTCGCCATCTCACCTCGCCAGAATCAACTTCGCCTCCTTCTCGACGCACCAAAAAATCTCCACAAAATCTCCACCAAAACTCACCAAACTTCGGGAAAAAATGTTTCCCGGTGGTTACCCACCATCCTCTCTCAAAAACTGGACTTTACCTGATTCCCGCTCTCTACCTGGAAGTCCAAAATGGCCGTCGAGTCCTCGCGCACCTCGAAGAGAATTTTCATTTTCAGATCAACCGTCTTTGACACCGACTATTTTGACGCCGACTCCTTCGTGGATGCTGCCGTCGAGCCCTCGTCAAGGTCGGCGTGAGTTGGTGTTGGATCCGTCGAAGTTGGTTCCGCGAAGTTTGGGATTTGAAGATGAATTAAGACGGTTAGGATCTGGGAAATATTTATCCAGTCCTTTAGCGAGTCCGATTTTAATCCGACGTCCTGTGATTCGAGTGCCTCGTCCTCTAGTGAAGGATTTATCATCTTTTAATCTTTATCGACCTGGCGCGAATCATCGATCGCCGTTGGAACGACAAGAAACGATGGGGTTAAAACGAGGTCGACAGGTGATTAGGATCAAGAGTCGAGTTCAGCCGAGAATTGCGTGTCTTCCGGTGCCGTCGAAACAACGACAGATTGAAAATCGGTGGAGTTTAGATTGGGATTCGCCGACGCCGACTGACGTTTGGTCGCCAGCGTCGTCGACGAAAGATAAGAGTTACGAGTCGGCGGATGATTCGGGTATCGAGAATGTGTCGACGCCGTCGATGTCGCCTCCGCCGGTGTCGGTGTCGAGTGAGAGTCCGACTGAAGTTAGATTAGGCCCGGTGTTTAGTTTTGAGGAGAGGGTTGAGGAGATGATGAGTGTCGATGTGAATTTGCCGTTGCCGGTTGAGAATTCGGTGTCGAGTTTGGGAAGGTTTCATTCGTCGGTTTATGTGAATTATTCGTTGGCGTTGAAGGGGGGTGAAAGTGGGGGTAAAGGGAGGGGGAAGAGACGTCCGCCGCCGTTGAAGTTGGGGAGGATGGATGAAGTTAGCGAGAGTGATACGGAGTGTAGCGTTGTGTTGTCGATTAAGAAGGAGAAGGTTTTACCTGACAGGTGTGGAGTTGGGAGTGAGAAAGGTGAGTTGGGTGGTGAAGTGGAGTGTGAGGATAAAGAAGATTTTTGGGATAAAATTGTGAGTGAAAAAAGTGAAAATAGAGATAGTTCGACAAAGGTCGACACTAAGTTCGACAACTTCGACAAATTATTTACTGTGGAAAAAACTGACGTAGTTGAGGTTAAAAGTGAAAATAAGCTCGATGCTAAGTTCGACAACTTCGACAAATCATCTAGTATGGCAAAAACTGACGTAGTTGAGGATAAAAGTGAAAATAAGTTCGACAACTTCGACAAATCGTCTACTGTGGAAAAAAATGACGTAGTTGAGAATAAAACTAAAACTAAAGAAAATTCGACAAAGTTCGACACTAAATTCGACAACTTCGACAAATCATCTACTGTGCAAAAAACTGACGTAGTTGAGGTTAAAAGTGAAAATAAAGAAAATTCGACAAAGTTCGACACTAAATTCGACAACTTCGACAAGACAACTACTGCGGAAAAAACTAAAACTGACGATGAAAAAATCGAACATTTGAACAAGATGAATAAAACAACTTCGACGCAAGAAAAAGACGACTTTAAAAAGTGTGACGAAATTAAACCGACAACGTCGAATTATGCGAAGGACAACAGTCCATTCGCTTTAAGAAATAAAGCGCCACAAATAGCCGCGCTAGACAAGGAGCAATCAAAAGAAAGCGCGATGAAAGAAGTAATTCTACAACCGATGGCAGAAACCAAACGAGAAATAAAAGGGGAAGTCGACAGACTGGGCGACGCGCCGTTGCCAAGTACAAAAGATTCTTTTGCAGGAATTTCTTCCACGTGTCAAACTCAAAAACCGAACGAAGACGAAGTTCGACGAGGTAAAGTTTCGAGTCCGGTGATTTGGTTGGATGGAAAATTCGAGGAAAAAAGTTCGCCGAAATTAATGAAGAGAATAAAAGAAACTTCATCGGTTATTTTAGGAGAAAATGAGGTTATTGGAGATAAGTGTAAGATGCCGGAAGAAATGTCGAGTTTTACGACGGTTTTTAAAGATGATGGGGAGAAAGGAAGAGCGAGGAGTCCCGTTATTTGGCTTGATGGGAAATTACAGGAAAAAGAGGAAGTTGGGGTTGAGAAAAATTTGTTGAGTGGTGATAAAGAAATTGAGAAGAAAGGGGTTTTGGGGTTGTGTAAAGATGAAGATGAGGGGGTGAAGGGGAGGTTTAGTCCGGTGGTTTGGGGTGATGGAGAGTTGAAGGAAAAATCTACGCCGGTTTTTGGTAGAAGGGTTAGAGATGTAAAGGAAAATGTTGAAGATGTGGTGGAGAAGGGGTCGGCAAATGAGAAGTTAAAATTAGCGAAAAGTGGGTCTGTTTCTGCTGTATTTAGTGTAAAATTAGATGGTGGTGATTCTTTGGGTGAAATGAAACCAGATGTTGTTGGAAAAATTGGTTTAGTTGTTGAGGAGAGCGAGTTGGGAGGAAGAATAAGGTCGCCAAGAATGAAGAGGAAAGTGAAAGAAATTTCAGTTTCTCCGCTGGTTGGAGAAAAGATTGAAGTTAAAGGAAGTGAGAAAGAGTCGACTCTTGAAGAAACTAAGTCAGACCTGAAGAAATCTTTAATTCTTGAAGAGACTAAATCTGTTTTTGAAGATACCGATACTAAAATGTCTGAAGACAAAATAATGACACCAAAGGCTAAAAGAAAAGTAAAAGAACTTCCAGTTTCTCCGCTGGTTGGAGAAAAATTTGATCTTAAACAGAAAATAGAGCAAGTTAAAAGAATTGCGAAAGAGTCGACTCCTGAAGAAACTAAGTCAGATCTTAAGAAAGGTGGTCCAGTTGATGAGGAGATTTTAGATGTTAAAATATCAACGACACCAAAAAATAGAAGAAAACTAAAAGACACTCCAATTTCTCCGTTAGTTGGAGAAAAATTTGATCTCAAACAAAAAGTGGAGCAAGTTAAAGATTCGACTCCAGAAGTGATTCCAACTGTCGAAGAAACAAAGACATTTCCAATTGACGACAAATTGTTAGAAGAAAAATCAACACCAATAAAGAGTCCTCTTTCTCCGAAATTTAGTAAACAAGAAGATTTTAAGGAAAAAACAGAGGAAACTGATGACAAATTACTCCAAAATGACAAATTTCTACGTCGAGACAATAAAACTGACTTATCGATTCCACAGACAACCAAACCGAATCTCAACAACATAACTCCAGAAATAGCTCCAGATTCAAATAAAACAACTATGTTTACCAAGAATTCCCAAGATAACATCAACAAAACCGCAACTTCAGTCGCATTACAAGTCATTCAAAACAAAGATGAAAACATCCTGCCACCGGAATCAGATGATAAACATCAACAAACTGGAATGGTTAATATTAACCTTCTTCCTCCATCCGACGAAACGGTGAAAAATTCCAACGAAACAACTGCAAACCACGTATCTGGAAACCTGCCAGAGGAATCTGCGGTTGAAGATAAAGATGGTGATTGTTTGTCAGCTGCGGAAATAAAATCTTTGTTGATTATTTTAAAAATGGCAGATGTCATCACGTGATGAAGTAATCTAATTCTGATTTTGATTTTCTTTTCTCGGTTTCGTGTTTAGTCTGCAGCGTCAACTGTCATCACAAATGTGAGAAACACATGCCAAATTTGTGCGGTGTGAATGAGAAGTTGCTAGCAGAGGCTTTGTCATCAGTTAAAAGAGGTATGAAGTAATTTTGTTTATTTTGGAGTTGAGATAAATTTTTTTTTTGTTTTTGGTTTTAGGTCCATTATCAAGTTCGTTATTGCAGTCCGCGAATCAAGAAGATAAAACGATCGTTTTTAATTCTTCGGAAGAGAGTGCGCCACTTAATTATCAACCTGTTGGTTCACCTCGTCCCGATGGACGGAAAGTGAGGTTTCGGAAATATCATATTGAAGATTTTGAGTTGGTTAAGATGTTGGGCAAAGGAAGCTTCGGAAAGGTTTAACAAAAATAATTTATTGGATAATTTTTGGTTTTTAATTATAATTTTTACTTTTTTGGTAGGTTATGCTCGCTGAATTGAAACAGTGTGCTCGATTTTATGCTATAAAATGTTTGAAAAAAGATGTCGTACTAGAAGATGATGATGTCGAGTGCACCGTCGTGGAACGAAAAGTTTTAGCTCTCGGTTCGCATCACCCATTTCTGTGTCATTTGTTATGTACTTTTCAAACTGAGGTAAAAATTAAGAAAAACGAAATTTTTACTTGTAAACGATTAATTTTATTGATTTTATACTTTAGTCCCGGTTATTTTTCGTCATGGAATATTTAAGTGGTGGAGATTTAATGCATCACATTCAAACAGCTGGTCGATTTGACCAAGATCGAGCCAGGTAAATTTTAAGAGTAAAATTACGATGAGTAGTAAGTGCTAAAAGATTTGTGATTTATTTTTGTTATCATTTTTAATATAGATTTTATGCAGCGGAGATTATTTTAGCATTGCTATTTTTGCACAAGAAATGTATAATTTATAGGTTAGTAATCTATTTTTACGTTTCGAGACAAAACTGGATTCTGATTCTATTTTTATGTTGGATATTTAATAACAGGGATTTGAAATTGGACAACATTTTGTTGGATCACGAAGGTCACGTGCGAGTTGCTGATTTTGGAATGTGCAAACTACAAGTTTACCGTAACATCAAAGCCGATACTTTTTGCGGAACGCCGGATTACATGGCACCGGAAGTAATTTTAAATTCACACGAGATTGATTTATTTGGTTTAATTTTAATTTTATAATTTAGATTGTCCGCGGTTTACACTATAACCAATCAGTCGATTGGTGGTCCTTCGGAGTCCTCGTTTACGAGATGCTTGTCGGTCAATCACCCTTTAATGGATGTGACGAAGATGAATTATTTTGGTGCATCTGCAACGAAAATCCTTATTTTCCAAGATTTTTGAGTAGAGAATCCACAGCGTTGTTGTCAGCGGTGAATATAAATTGTTAATTGGAGATATTATTAAAGGAACTAATCGATATTTTGTTGATAGTTATTAGTGAAAGAACCGGAGTCTAGGTTAGGAACTCCCGGATCAGACGCGGGTGATATTCGAGAACAAGCGTTTTTCAGACCAATAAATTGGCAGAAATTGGAAAAGAAGGAGTTAAAACCTCCGTTTAAACCGAATGTTGTGAGGAAACAGTTTTGTAATCGATTTTCAACTGATTTCGTTTTGTATTTCTAATTTTTGTTGTTTTTTTGAAGGAAACTGCGAGTGACGTCAGTAATTTTGACCACGATTTTACGTCAGAACGACCGTTGTTGACACCTGTGGATCCGGAAATCTTAGCATCGATGGATCAAACGCAGTTTAAGGGATTCAGCTACACAAATCCTTCGGCTACCGATTGAATAAATTGTGAAATTCTTTGTAGAAAGGGTCGCTGATTTTTAATATTCGAATTAAAATTTTTAAATGTCGTAAAGAGTTTCTAATTTTATTTTGTCCTTTGTTGTTTATTTCCTTTGAAATTATTTTTACGCTGTTAAGTGAAAATTATTAATGTTAAAAGGTAATATTGAGTTTCTCCCAGTGCAGTTCAGTTCCTCCCAGTAACACTATTCAGTTTCTCCCAGTGTACTTCAGTTTCTCCCAGTACCATTATTCAGTTTCTCCCAGTAGCAGCATTCAGTTCCTCCCAATATTAGTATTCAGTTCCTCCCAATAAATGCATTCAGTTTCTCCCAGTAACAGCATTCAGTTCCTCCCAATATTAGTATTCAGTTTCTCCCAATAAATGCATTCAGTTCCTCCCAATAAATGCATTCAGTTCCTCCCAATAAATGCATTCAGTTTCTCCCAGTAACAGCATTCAGTTTCTCCCAATAACAGCATTCAGTTCCTCCCAATATTAGTATTCAGTTTCTCCCAATATCACTA